>CAUYON010165960.1:0-35045 GCA_963573935.1 Arctocebus calabarensis
TTTTTGAGACAGAGCCTCAAGCTGTCACCCTGGATAGAGTGCCGTGGCATCACAGCTCACAGCAACCTCCAATTCCTGGACTCAAGCGAGTCTCCTGCCTCCGCCTCCCAAGCAGCTGGGACTACAGGCGCCCGCCACAACGCCCGGCCATTTTTTGGTTGCAGCTGTCATGGTTGTTTGGTGGGCCTGGGCTGGATTCGAACCCACCAGCTCAGATGTACGTGGCTGGCGCCTCAGCCCGTTGAGCCACAGGCGCCGAGCCTCTACATGCTATTTTCATTCACGCTCTTCAGTCTCAAGTTTGGTCCTCAATGCTATTGCCAAGCGACAATAGCACTTGTAGGAACTTGAAAGCAAATATGATTCTCCTGCTAGTTTGAGCCTCTCCAGCAATTCAGGTTGCTTGTGGTAATGGCCCTCAGGAGAAGCCCCTGGAGCTGGGAGCCATGACCCACACAAGGTAGTCAGCTCCTAAGCTTTCCAGGGCCTCACTGTCAAAGAGACCTGGCAAATGACACAGGCCTGGAGTTAATACGCACGTGTGCTAAAATGTGACGTTAACATCACATTTCACGAAATCCTTCCAATGTACTTCTGCTTCATTTACATTCTTATAAGGAGCACAGATTACCTTTGTAATTAAAAAGAAATCCTCGAAAATCCAAGCAAAGTAAAGACATAGGCAAATGGGTAGGATGATAACCATGCAGGTAAAGGGATGCTGGGCTGTTTGAATACCCCAGAGATGAATCCACACCCAAAGCATGTTAGTTGGTCAGCAGACAGAGTCTCCATCCCGGCCAGTGCACTGTTAGCAATGGCTCATGAACCTGGGCGCCCCATGTTCCCCCTTCCTTGCAGTGCCTCCAGAACAGGCAACAGGTGCTTCCTCAAAGCACAGGGAACACAGGCGTCAGTTTGTTTGTTTATTTGTTTATGTATTTATTTATGTATTTTTGGATCACTCTGTCACCTTGGGTAGAATGCCATCATAGCGCATGCCATCATAGCTCACAGTCACCTCCAACTCCTGGGCTTAGGCGATTCTCCTGCCTCAGCCTCCCGAGTAGCTGGAACTACAGAAGCCTGCCACAATGCCTGGCTATTTTTAGAGATGGGTCTCACTGTAGCTCAGGCTGATCTGTCCACCTTGGCCTCCTGAAGCGCTGGGATTACAGGCGTGAGCCACCGCGTCTGGCCAGGCCTCAGTTTAACAGCATCTACTGGGGGCTCTGGCCAAATGCAAGGCAGGCTCAGAGCTGAAGAAGTGAGGTATGCACTTGCCCATCCACAGGCTGCTACTGGCCTTCCTCATCATCACCTTTCCCAGCTACCCCTCAGAAAAGCAGTGGTCCTCCACGGCACAGCCAGGATGGGTCATCTGTCCTGCAAGCTTATCCCATAACTCTTAACCTTACACTTGATGATGTATAAACAAACCAGGAAACTGTCATCAAAGCGGTTCCTTCCAGAAAAAAAGGACAAATTAACCTTCAATGGCTAATTTCCTTCTTCCTAGAATGCAAAAATCATTTAGAAACCCCAAATGGAAGTTTCTCAGTTTCTACCATTTAAGGGTTCAGACTCAACTTTCTGTAATAGGAAAAAACCTGTCAACGACTTTGAAAAGTAGAATTTTTGGTCCCTGGTGCTCCAGGATGAAGACAAAGCATGTCTATCAAATCCACAGATGGCCAAGTACAGAAGGACACCCTCTATCCTGGATGACAGAGTAACGATCTTGACAGGAGTGCAGGGAGCCAAGTCAAAGAAGTCACACTACGTCTCCATGCTGAAAAAACCAGCAGCTTGATGGGGATGGAGAGGGATTGGCTTGATGGGGATGGAGAGGGACTGGCTTGATGGGGATGGAGAGGGACTGGCTTGTTGGGGATGGAGAGGGACTGGCTTGATGGGGATGGAGAGGGACTGGCTTGATGGGGATGGAGAGGGACTGGCTTGATGGGGATGGAGAGGGAGTGGCTTGATGGGGATGGAGAGGGACTGGCTTGATGGGGATGGAGAGGGACTGGCTTGATGGGGATGGAGAGGGATTGGCTTGATGGGGATGGAGAGGGACTGGCTTGATGGGGATGGAGAGGGATTGGCTTGCCTTCAGTCTGGGAGGAGAAAGAAAAAGAACTCTAGGGGTCCACTGATCCACAAGGTTAGCATGTGCCGACTATGTGACCCACCTACTCCCAAGTGACTCTGGTAGAAGGATGATATTGCTCAGAGGTAACAGTTATGGTGAGGTCAGATCACATCTGGGGGAACGCTGGCCTTTGTCTGGAGAAGGGCCCTCAGCAGGGCGAGAGGTGTAAAAATTCCATCACGAGATCTTGGGGTGCTTAATCTGGAGCAGAAAACTTGTACTGAGGGCTAACAATGACACGTAACAGTTGTTTTCAAGGACGTAAACCTTGCTCTGTGCTGTTCCAGTTGGGCAGAATTTGAAGCAGTTGGTGAAAGATACAGGCGTGCAGATTTTAGCCCAAAGCTCAACCCTGAGAACTTGCTTTCATGAGGAGAGTGGGGGCAAACAGCAGGCGCTGCTTGGGTCTTCCTCCTGAAGGTAGAGACGGCATGATCCCATGCCAAGGAGGCCTTGGTGAGATTCCTGTCCTGCTTGCCTGAGAGGGGGCACAAGATGGTCTCAAAGAGTCTTCCTATCCCAGGAGAATGAGCTGTACAGGGAGAGACGTAAGACGGTATGTCCCAGTCCATCCCATGGCTGGTGTTCCCATTACAGACACTGGTACCCAGGGCCCTTGAACTTACACGAAACTAATTTAATTTTTTCCCCACAAAAAAAGAGAAATCTTTAGGACCCACAAAAATAAAGTAAATTTTGGCCCAGGAGGAAAAAAATGTTGACATATGTTAAGTTATATTAAGAATGATTTTTATATTACTATTAGTATTATGGGAGGAACCCACAGAGGCCATAGCTGCAAGTGCCCAGGGAGGTCCCAATGTGCTCTGACTCCTGCACGAGGCCGGGTTGCTCCATACCCTTCACTCTATAAGGGGTCCCTTTCTGGCTTAGACCAACTCCAGCCGTCATTGTTATGACCCAAACTCCTGACCCACCCAGTCCCGACACCTTCCTCTGACTCATTCTGTGGATCTGAGGATAATCTTTGCCTTTGGATAAACAAAGACCGGACGTTCTTTATGTGAGAAGCAACTGAATGGTCTAAGCCAGTGGTTCTCAACCTGTGGGTTGCGACTCCTTTTTAACAATGAAAATACATTGTGGTATGAGGAAGATTGAGATCCACTGGTCTAAGCAAACTAAAAGAAAACAGAAGGTGTACCTGATCAAATACATTTTCCCTTGTCTTTCTCTTCCTCTGAAACATTGGAAGACAATAGGCCCCTGAACACAGCCTTTGCTAGCTGGGGATGCAGATTGCAGCAGCCTGACCCAACTCTGAAGTAGCCATCGGACTCGCCCCACCTCCCGGCCTGCCATCCGGGATGGAGGAAAGCCAGGCACGTGCTTAGCCCTGTACCCAGGGCCTCTCCAACTTGCCACCAGGGACATGCCAGGATATTAACTCCACTAGGCACTCATGTTCTCATTCTGTTGCTCTGAAAATATTGCTGGAAATAATGTTCCCAGACTGCAGGACCAGACTGAAAACAAACTGATATTTTGTTACTTTGGGGGGAATTAGCAAAGATAATTTAGGAAGAAATCTCAGAACGGAAAAGGATGCCAAGCACTCATCTTCCTCCTCCAGTACCATTTTCCTCCACCCAGCTGTGTCCTTCAAAGTACTCTGTAATTGTGTTTCTTTTTAATTGTACTAAAATATATATAACACTTACCATTTTTACCATTTGTAAAAATACAATTCAATGTTATATATTCTTACCCTATAGTAGTTACAGATCACTGTTCCTCCGAACTATCTGTACCCCAAACATTTTGATCATTCCCAAGAGTCTGCATGCATTCAACAATAACACCCGCCTTTCCCCATCCCTTGTCAACCCATGTAACTACTTCCTCTGTTTCTGAATTTTCCTTTTCTATCTACCTCCTATAAGAATTATACAATGTCTATCCTTTAGTATCTGTCTTATTTCACTAAGTATAATATTTTCAAGGTCTATCCATGTTGTAGCATGCATTAGAATTTTATTCTTTTTTATGCATGAATAATATTCCACTGTACAGATACACTACTTTTGTTTATACACTCATCTGTTGATGGTAACTCGGGTTGCATCTAACTTTCGACTATCACGAATAATGCTGCTATGAATGCTGATGTACAGATATCTGTTCAAATCTCAGGTTTCACTTCTCTTGGATATACATGTAGGGATAGAACCGCTGGGTCATATGGTAGTTTTGTGTCTAACCTTTTAAGAAACTGCCAAACACTTTATAATTGTGTTTTGATGAAAATGCTGAGCAGTTCACCAGCTTTCTTGGCTGGAGATAGTTAGGATGTTTGAGCAGGGAATGGAGATGGGTAATTGCTCCAATTTGACTTTAGGCTGGAAGACTCACCCCCCTACCAAGCATGGTTATGCCTCAGGCCCTCTTCTGCCCACAGTGATAATAGGCCATCCTGGCCACTTTCCTTGTCAGGGTACTTGTCAGATGGACAGAAACCAGGAAATCATTTGATGAACAGAATTATTGTCACCTCCCAGCCAAGTGAACACAAATGGTTGGCCATCACTCAGGACCGGTGGTTTCATGAGACTGCACCCTTCCTTAATGACTTTAATTTGTTTTTCCAAAAATTACAAACTATATCATATAATCTTAAAAAGTACATAAGTATAGACTCAGTAATAAAAAATAATGTCATCAAGTCTATCACTCAGCTTAAGAAACAGAATCTTACCACGTGTAGAAGTTCTGTGTTCCTCTCTTCTTGATCAAATTTTTCTTCCCTACCTCACACGTAACTGAATTTAGTCTACCATTCTCTTGTTTTTCTTCATGGTTGTATCACAGACATGCATATGCCTAAATATTATGTTGTCCAATTTTGCATGTTTCAGTAAAATCATCTGGTATGTATTTTTCTGTGACTTGCTTTTTTCATGCATCATTATACTTTTGAGTCTTATCCCTGCTGAAATGTGTAGCTGTAGCACATTCATTTGTACTGCTGTGTTGTGGTTCCATTTCACACACATCCTAGATGTACTGATCTGTTCTACTGAAGATGGGCCATTTTGGTATTTCCCCGAGAGTTCATTCTAGTCAGAATTATCTCCTCTCCAATAATTGGCATGATTTTAATTGTCTCCTGGCATGTGTAGGTTTTGTCTTAAGACCATGAGCATGAGGGGAGCAGATTCCAAGTCTCTTTTCTTTCATTGGGTTTATAAACATTGGAGTAGGCTTACCTCATTCCCCACACACTTGTTCCCAGCACCGCCTCTGAGCCCACAGCCATGTTGGCACCTATGATCCTATCCTCCCATCACAGCTGATTGGACCACAGGTAGATGCCTGACTTAAGCTGGGCCAATCAGATGCTGTCTTGAGAATGTAGAACTCCACCAAAAAAAAAGAATCATCATCTCTGTTCCTTGGTGGTTGGCTCTATAAAATAGAAATTTGAGACCCTGAATCAGCTGTGTTCCCCTTACTCTGTGTATGGAGGGGAAGGGGCAGGCAAGGGAAGGGCTAGTGTTTAAATGAGAGAATTGAAGAGGATAGAGAGGTTTTTTATAAGGTGAAGTGGGGAGCAGAATCTCGAAAGCCCTCCAACTCTCTGCTCACCCTTAGTTCCCATGAGATCCACTTGCTGGGTCTCTAATAAATTGACCTTTTTGACTTAATTAAGTCGTATTTTTTCCTATTACTTGTAAGCAAAGACCTCACTTATATGTTCAATTTGCTGCTTCCCACCCATTCAGAAGAACTGTGGAACTTCCCAGGGATACTTATTAACCCCAGAGTGGGTTAAATTCTTTTTCTGCTTAACTAGAGATAGGAAATTTTCCATTTGCAGAGGCAGTTGGCTTCAGAGAGTCAAACAACGGAGTGGATATTTAACTGTTTCTAGCTGCTTCACCAGTTTTAGGTCTCTATAAGGTAGCCAGCTATACTACCTTTATCTCATCAAGTTATTATGAACAGCTTTTAGAAATAGCTGAATTTTTTTTTTTTTTTTTTGAGACAGTCTCACTCTGGGTAGAGTACCATGGCATCCTAACTCATAGCAACCTCAGGTGATCCTCTTGCTTCAGCCTCCCAAGTAACTGGGCCTGCAAGCACTCACCATATCACCCACCAAAAGAAATGGCTGAATTTTGTGTTTAATTTCCTGCAAAAACACACAATAAAGATAACTCCCCATTATCCTCAAGTCATTGGGCAGGTAACCACAAATAAACAAATTGAACAGATAATCCCCAAACCTTATCTAAACTCTTATCCTGGCCAATCACTTTCTCTTCTGCCTTTTTTTTTTTTTTCTTGACACAGAGCCTCAAGCTGTCTTCAGTAGAGTGCCGTAGCATCACAGCTCACAGCAACCTCCAACTCCTGGGCTTAAGCAATTCTCTTCCCTCAGCCTCCGGAGTAGCTTCCAGGAGCCTGCCAAAACGCCCAGCTTTTTTTTTTTTTTTTTGGTTGTATTTGTCATTGTGTAGCAGGCCCAGGCTGGACTCAACCCCCCCAGCTCTGGTGAATGTGGCTGGCACCTCAGCTGCTTGAGCTACAGGCGCCGAGCCCCTCTTCTGCCTTTTACCAGAGCTGCTGACCGGAGGTGAATGGACCGTGACCGGGAAGTGTGTGTCTCCTTATATTTCCCTCACGCTCCTCCAGTGGAGGTGCTTAATGAACATGGACAAGGCAGGGGGCAGGAGGACAAGACAAGAAGCAAAGGCTCGGTGGCTTGAGTACTAGCTGGACAGCTATAGCGGCTGCAGGGAAGAGCCTGGGGGGCTCGGGAGCCCATGTCACCAGAAGATGGGGAGAAACGGAGGCAAAGCGTGCTGATGCCTTGGGGCCCCCTCATTTTTCCGGAGTTTGGAAACCTGCATTTGCAAGGCAATGTAGCCCTTCCAGGACTTGAGATTCTGAAGACGTGGCCCTCACTCAATGGGAGTGAAGCGTGCTTTCCCCCTAAAGTGGGTCTTGCTTAAAATCTCTTAGTGGTGAAGCCAGCCTGGAACAACGCGTCTCGCTTTGGAGAGGGGCCATTCAGCTCTGCGGTGCTGTCCTCTTCCTCACGTATGGTGAAGGTGGCTGCCCAGCAGCACCAATTCAGAAAAGGGGGAAAGGATGCAGTTGCCGCAACCTCAGATGACTGAATCAGGTAATCCTCTGTTGAGATCTTTCACATTTGCTCTCGGAAGGGCTAGGTATTCAGTGCTGAGGGGCCTGCAGAGCCTGAGGCTGCCGCAGAGGAAGACAATGGCCTTTCATCCTTCCTGGAGCCCTACTGCTGCTGGGCTTGGCTTTGAGCTTTTGATGCACAGAAAATGTGCTCTGAACTTATTTTCCTTTTTGTGAAACCCTGACGCAGCATTGCTGGTTTCAAAGGAAGCCGTATAAAAAGAGCAACAGAAACCCCACCAAATGAGACCACCTTAAAATCAAGTTTACTGGCTAAATAGGATTAAGCGAGAGTTGTGTTTGAAAAAGAATAAACCAGAAAAAAACAAAAGTCTTTGCTGCACGGTGCCCACTTCTATCTAAACAGCTCTGAAGTCCAGATGCAAGCTGTCACTGGAGCATCTCTGGAGAGAGCGTGGGAAGTTAAAAGTCAGTGTTTTTGATTAATTAATAATCATCCTCAGCTGTGTTGGCAAATGATAAAAACAAATTGTCTGCCTTTAAAGTAAGGGTGGAAGATGTGTGCTTACCCAGAACCCAAGGGGAAGGGGAACAGCCCTGTTGGCCTAGTCTGCCGTTGACTGGTCTGGTTGTGGTTGAACAAAGGCAACCTGTGTGCCGCCCCCTATATAGTCGCCGCTAGGGAGTGGCAACCAGGGCTCCCGCTGTTAGCCAGGGAGGGAGCCACAGGGACCCCGGGCCGAAGGAGTAGCCCAAAGGACTACTTTATGGCTACCAAGTTGTCTTCAAGGGCAACCCAGCTAAACACTTGCAGGGATCGCGGTCTCTCCCTGTTTGTCACTGCGAGAAGCATCCGGGCTGGAGTCAGCAGGCTGAGGCTGAGGCCAGGGGAGAGTGAGTGTGCGGGTTTATGGACCCCGGCGTGGTAGTTCAGAGGAACTGAAACGTTCCTTTTAAACATTTGCCACAACGACTTAAAGTCATTCTTTCCCAAAGCCCCTGCGGCTGCAGCGCGGTGCCACGTGTCTCCCTCTGGAGCCGCAGTTCTCCAGCCAGGCCTGCCTCCGGGACGCACGGGCACTGCCAAGTATCACGGCCGCCCTCACCTCCCCAGAGGCGGCGCTCTTGCCTTTTAGGTGCACCTGGCACCGATGACCGGGGAGAGCAGACGCTGGGAGGTTTGGCTGGCCAGGACTGATCACAGGCCGGTGCCCAGGCTGTCTGGTGCTCACTCGAAGCGCCCCTCTGGCCGCGCGCATGTGTCTCCTTCTTCCTGCCCCCACTTCCAGAGCTACAGCAGGCTCTGATGAATTCTGCCTGTCCTAGTCTCAGGGTCTGCACACAAGCTCATCTCCTACCCGCCTTTTATCTGCCCCACACACTCAGTTCACCGTGATTCTGTCCAGCTCCCGCCTCCAAACTCCCCTCATTCCTTACCCGATAACCCAGACAAGCTGCTGCCTACGAGTCAAGGGCCTTCACATGTGGACCGGGATATGTTTCCCCTTATGTCACAGGACCCTGAGGTGTCTGTCAAATGTCCTGCACCCTGGACAGCTGAGTGGTTCTTAAGTTCCCAACCTTCCTCCCTGGAATAAAACCCTACTCAGACCCAAATTCATGTCGAACGCCACCCCTTCCGTGATGTGTTTTTTTTACTGATGGGATACGATTTCCTTTCTCTTGAGTTTTACCTGGCATTGCATCCCATCTTCTTCCTTGATGTTAGGCTCTTTGTGCGCTAGTTAATTAGAGGCCTCCTGCAGGCAAGAAGGTCAAGTGCATCTTTGCCTTCAAGCCCAAAATCCTGCTTGCTGCTGACTCATGTTCTGAGTGAGTCAGTTCTATATTTGCTGGGAGTATATAATCTGAAAGGCCACACAAGTGTCACTGCAACCTTTCATCCAAGATGCTGATAAACATAGAAAATTCCAAACTGCAATGCGATTAAATATTCACCTTTTTCACCTTTTAATTTTCAGTGGTAGCTTAAAACAACACCCATTTATTGGTTCATGGTTCTGTAAGTCTTTTGTCCGGATCAGTGTGGTGCGTCCTCTGCTCTGGGCATCACAAGGTTGAAATCAAGGCGTTGGCCCAACTGTGTTCTTACTTGGAAGCACTGGGGAAATAATCCACTTCTTTGTTATTGATAGAACTTAGTTCCCTATGGGCACAGAGCTGAAGTTGTCATAATGACTAGGTCAGGCCCAGCAGGGTACCCTCTCCTTCATAAGGTCACCGTGCCATAAACTGTCACCTACTGCTGGGAATAAAGCCCATCGTATTCACAGAGCGTACACACCAATGGCATTGCAGAGATCTTGGGTCCATGTGAGAACTCTGCCTGCCACGTCTCCTAAAATATAACTTTGAGGATTGGTGAGAGGTGAGGACAAGTCACCTTTGTGAGCACACAGCGGTTGTGTTTAATCAGTGAGTCTAAAAAGACATCTTTGAGAGGGAAAGCTTAGGAGTTCTGGAAAAGCTGGGCAGGGACTGGGATTCCTGAAGGAGGCTGGATGGTCAGGAAGGGAGAGGGTTTTGCAGGCAAGCAGCAGAGGGCACAGGCGTGGACAGAGGCACTGCCGAAGCTGAGGTAACCATAGACTAGCACGGGCAGCAGAGCCGTGAGAAAGGAACATGACCCAGCGCGTGTGGGGAAGGTGCCATCACAGCCACGGCCATGGCTGGGAGGCTCACCTCCATGTCTGCACTGGAGCACGTGGGAGACTTCTGCTGGGACAGAACCCGACAGCCCGCAGGCCGGTTGTGGGGTGGTGTCGAAGGAGACTGAGGAAGGCTGGGCAGAGCAGACAGCAGTGTTAGGGCAAGAATCCCAAGACAAATAAATGTCCTGCAAAGAACTGTTGCGGTGGATAAAGCAGGAAGCATGTCCTGCCAGAGAGGAAGGCCACCTGGGGGGCACAAGGCTGGGTCTTGGGTCCAGTTTTACTGTTGACTCAGCCTGTGGCTGAGGACCCCTTGCCTGGCCCCTCAGTGCCTTTGTCTCCTGATCTATAAAGTGGAGATTAACCATCGCTCTGCCACCGCTAGTCTAATTAGTGTGCAGAGGAGACGGGGCAGTCCCTGGCTGCCAGGAATGTGCCTTTTCTGCTCCAGGACTCTGCGCTTCTGCTGTAACTCGAATGAACAACTCAGTGCCAGGGGGAGTGCGGGTGGCCTGCTTGGGGCCACCCCGGATCAGGATGTTCAGAGACCCCCACTCCCACGCTGGGAGGAGATTCACTTCCAAGTAGGGTGTAAATCAAATAACAATTCCTGTTCAGGAGACTCCCTTTCAGCGATCTGATCTCCTGATAGATTCCTTTCTAGAGAAACTTTCCTGGAGCTTCCTGGGTTCAACAGGGTCCACAAGCCATACTCATCACTCACTTTCAACCTTGTCATCCATTTTGTCCGGTGAAGTCCACATGTCACACACTGTGAGTCTACTGTGAAAGCTTGGTGTCTAGCAGCCGACATTAACATCAGGAGTCCGCAGGCAGGCCTAAGTCCATTTCCCACCCTGGGCCTGGACCAAGCCTTCAAACTCTCAAGACAATATCAGGCTGTCACTGGCATGTCTTAGAATCTTCTAACCCCCAGCTAAGTGCTTAAAAGGATGTGAGTGGCTTTATCGGGGACTTTACAATGCAAGCAGTGGTTTGACCTGTGGAGAAACCCAGGGAAAACCACTTCCCAGCAGCAGCCAGGACAAACCCTGGCAGAGAAGTGATGTTAGCCGGGACTAGTGGGCAACTGGAACCAATCCTGGGGCTTTTGTCCAGCCACCTGGGACACAGTGTCAGGAGCTTCTGGAGTTTCCAGGTGGACAGGCTTTTCTCACTCCAAAGCCTGAGTACTGCTGCCGTGGAGCCACTGGGGTCCGGGGCTCACACAGGAGCTTCCTTTGGTCTCTCTGTTCAGCCTGACAGGTTCTTTAAGCCTCCTTCTAGAAGTGAGCAGGGCCTGATCATAGCTTCCATTCTGGGTGGTTTTGCTTGTGGTAATTCTTGAGTTGTTCATTTATTTTGTTCCTGAAGACACCACTGTCACCTCTAGAACTCCATCACTCCCTGTTGGGAGACCAACAGCTATCAGGCCTTCAAAGGAAGGCACTTGTGCAGTGCGAGGCAGTGCGAGGCTCAGCTTTACTGACCTGCTTTCACCAAGGGTGGCTTGGAAGGAAGGCTATTCCCACCGACTCCAACACTAATGGGCTGTGGCTTTGGACAAATCACTACACTGCATTGGACCTCGGTGTCCTCATCTATATGACATCTTTTTCATATGACTATATGAAAGCATCAAGACATGTAATATGAAAAATAGAGACGTGCCTGGCTGCGTACTTTCCAGATAGCCCTCCTATAAAGAGGAACCCGGACGGCTAATCCCTAAAATGCGTTCAGGCTCCAGCGTCCCATTGCCTGTGATCTTATCATTCTGGGGCTTCCCTGGAGAGCTCCAGTTGCTCACTCAACATGTGTTTGTTCAGCAGCTCTCCCAGGACAACTTCTGGGCTAGGTCTTGGGGATATACTGTGAATGAGCTGTGGCCGCTGTGGCCTCAAGGAGCATACATTCCAATAAAAAGGTCACCAAACTTTCTTTAAACATATACATGTAGGTCTGTTTATAAAGCAATGTGAACTCAATGAAGTAAGCTGGGAAAATCACGGGGCCACCTCATGTTTCCTGATTCATAAGGATCACTTCTCTTCATTCCCCGATGTCCAGCATCTTGAAAACTGTAGTTTCATATATGTTATCTGGGTTTTTAAAAATTTATGCAAGTGTGTGAAGGGGGGGTGAAGGATGGGAGGATTGTTTTAGGCAGGAAGATAAATTTGGTCTCCATTGCTCCACATTGGCCAGAGCAGAAGTTCCACCAAACATTTTTGGATATATAGTCTGATAAAACCAAAAGGGATGAGCCTGCCTCCCCATTATATTTACATTTATTTATAAATTTTATATGTGTATACTTAGGAATATGTACAGTAAATAGAGGTCATATTTATTACTATTAGCAATAGTAAAGCTTAATTTTTTGTCTTGTTTTTAGATTAAAACATACATGTAAATAGAATATTTAAAATATTTCTTTCCTGTGCTTCAATGGATCATCTCTGTGACACAGGCTCAGGGCCAAAGCACTCAGGAGGTTCAGCTCCGTGAACTTTCAAAATTGGTTGAAGGCTCGGCACACATGCTCAGTGGTTAGGGCGTCAGCCACATACACCAGGGCTGGTGGGTGCAAACGCAGCCTGGGCTTGCTAAACAACAATGACAACTACAACAAAAAAATAGCCGAGTGTTGTGTGCATCTGTAGTCCCAGCTACTTGGGAGGCTGAGCCAGGAGAACCTCTAAGCCGAAGAGTTTGAGGTTGCTGTGAGCAATGACACAACAGCACTCTACTGACGATGACATAGTGACTCTGTGTCTCAAAAAATAAATAAATAAATAAATAAATAATAAATCAGTTGAAAAGTTATCTAAGACACTTAGTATTGTAGTTACTTCCAAAATAAGACAGTCGGAAACAGGAGATTAGCATACTTTGGCTGATGTCAACTAAAGTTAAGGTTCTATAAAAATTGCTCTTTAAAAAAATTGCATTCCTTTTTTCTATTTGGCCAAATTCCCATTATCTTTTCCCTTTACTTTGGTCAGCCTTATTTAAATGACAAAAAGGTCCATAAATATTAAATACACTCGCAGCCTTATATACAGGGTGGCCATAAAGTTCACGTGCAATTTAAAATAATGTGCGATTTTAAAAAACTTTATGGCCACCCTGTACTAGGTGACGTGGGGAAACGCAAAAGACTCTGTGAATAAAAATATCCACCTTGAGTTTAGCTGTATTTGCTTTCCTGCCTGGGTCATGGGTACGATGCACCCATGGGCGGTGCCTTAGCTCATTTGTGCTGTTAGAACAGAATACTATAAATCGGGTAATTTATAATGAATATACATGGATTGGCCTAGAGGGTAGAGGTTGGGAAGCCGGAGGTGAAGAGGCTGGCCTCTGCAGAGGCCTCTTGCTGTGCGACACCCTGGGGGAAGGGAGCACAGGGGCCAGACTCCCGTTTCTGTCGTGAGAACCTCCGGGACACCGGACGAAACGTTCTGGACCCAAGGATGAAAGATTGTTCCAAGGCGAAACAAAGGAAAACGGAATCCCGGTTCTACAGAAATAACGTGGTCTGTATTTGCACCTGGATGCGGGGGGTGGGGGGAATCAAGAAGGGAATCCCACTTGCGGATGGCGGGTGGGGACTTAAAGGGTGGGGGAGGGCAGCAATCGCCGGCTTCCGGCTTCCTGGGACCAACGTGAGTCTGACCGGTCCTGGGCGGGGTGGGTCTGTTTGGGCAGGTCACGGGATTCTGGCAACAGTGACTCGGCACTAAGCGGCCTAATTGCCTCTGGGTAGGCCCCACTTCCCAACCCGGCTGCACGGGGGATTAGTTTCACACGTGGTTTGGGGGGATACATTCAACCCATGGCACGTGGGCTTCCATCCCCTGCACCTGAAGGGACAAGATTGCCCTCGGCTTAGTCCGCGCTTCCTTTCTGGGACTCGAGAGGATGCCAAGGGACCAGGCCCATCCTTTCCTCAACCAGCCCGATCGGCCAGGCCTGAGCCCGGCTCCCCAGGGCAGCAGAGAGCAGGCGGGGATGCGCCCGGCACGCCGCCCAGGCCGTGCTGCAGAGCCCGGCGCTGAGCACCGTCACCCTCCGCTCCCGCTGCCGCCAAAGGGTCGGGGCAGCTACCCGGCACCAAGAGGAGAAAAGAAACCTGTCCTCTCTCAGACAGGAGCTTTATTTCCACCCTGGTCCACAGCTTCAGAGGGACAGTGTTTAACCAAATCTTGTTTGGATGCCTGAAATGATAATCCTTGCTCTCCGAAGCTGAGCTAGAAGGCCCCACTCCCAGCAACCTCGACGCCGCCTCCCCTGCCCCCTCCTGCTCTGCAGGTCCCACTGCCCTGGCTGATGGCTGGACCTCTGGACAGGCAGGTGTGTCCAAGAAACCCCAGACCCATCCTGCACTTGGACAATTCTGCAAACCTTTATGTAAGAACAGATTGCACAAGCCAGAGGTTGTGAGGTTGAGGGAAGAACAAGGGCAGAGATGTTTCTGTTTCTGAGTGGATCCCTGTTATTCACCAGGCTTGCGTGTTCCAGCTGAGTTCTGTGGATGAGGAGGCCAAGTCATGTCAGAGGAGAGACCTCCCTGTCTGTAGTCACACTTGGCAGCCCACTTTCTCCCCGCAGCCTCGACCACTCCTTTAAGAGGACCCTCCCCGTTCTAAACTTTCCCAGAGCCAGGTTGTTCTGAGCGGTGCCTTGCGTCCTGCACACGCTGCCCGACAGACTCTAAGACTGGCTGATTCTTGGTAGCCTGGCATCTGTCTCCCGTCCTGCCCCTGCTTCCTTAAGCGGGCAGGAGGCAGGACTCCTGCAGAGAGCAGAGAGCAGCACTGGCATCTGGCAGTGGGGAGCTTCTCTCCTGCCCAGGAAGGAATGTTGGTCACATGAAATCCAGGGGCGGCTGTGTAATGTGGGAGCCAGCGAGTACCAAGTTCCCACACTGTAAGTCATGATGACACTGTTCAAAACGACTGGTGGGTGGGGGAAAGTGAAAGAAAAAGAATAAAGGGGAACAGAAACCAAAGTGAGACTACAGAGGGGCTGAGCCAGAGAAACGGCCGAGGCACAGAGAGAGGCCAGGCCAGGGGTCACCTGGGAGGGGACGGGGAGCAGGTGGATAAATGAGATGTGGCAGGCAGGAGAAAAGATGGAAGAGCAAGGGAGACGCGTGAGAGGTGGGCAGAAAACACGACCATTTGTTTGAGGAAATGGCAGGTAATCTGCCAGCAGACAGTGTTGGCAGTCAGGTCCAAGAATACCCGTGAGTTCGTAGTCCTCAGAACAGGACAGAGCAGCCTCTGACCATGACATCCATGTCTCTGCTTGCCGAGGGGCAGAAAGGACCCGTGAGACTCCTCTGAGAAGAAAGGAAAGGGTGTAAGCAGAGGGGAAAGGCCAGAGAGGCTCTGTGTGCAGTCACAGCTCCGCTGAGTGATCCCCAAGCAGACTCTGCCTGTGGTCTTGTGGGAGAGGCAGAGAAACAGGAGCCCTGGCTTTTGGCCTCAAGAACTCACAACCTAGGAGAGGGGGTCAGATGAACATGCACAAGGCGCTAATTAGCAGCAATATCATTGGGACAGCTCACATCAGCACAGTCAGAAAATCATGGTTGAAAGAAAGAAATGAAATGCAGAAAGGCTTTCTGAACAATGTCCTGTGTCATTTTTTTCTAAAAATGCAGAAATTAAATTAAAGAATGTTGATCAAATTGCATGAAACCTTTAAAATTGGACTGAGAAGCTCCAACACCTGGATTTGACAATAGCCTAGTACAGGCTCTGAGTCAAAGCAAAGGACAGGAGGTGTTAACTCTTAAATCCAGTTGTCAGAGAATTGGATCTACCTGGGTATGACACTCAGTGCCTTTTAAAGAAATTGGTGCCCCCTATAAGTAATAATTAGCGTTCAAAGGCAGCAAGACAGACTGGTAAAAGGTCCTAGAGGAGGCCAGCTTGCTAGCGGGAAGCAAGGCTTGCCCCAGTCTGTTGGTGTGGTCAGAGACAGACAGGGGAAGACAGCTTGAGCTCAAAGATCAGGGGAGTGGCTGAGGTGGGCCGGAGGCAGATGGGAGTGGAGACTGGATGTGTGGAAACAGACAAGGGCATTCAACTTGCACCTGACAAAAAGGGATGGTGAAGACGATGAGAATGACAACTCGCACGAACCTACTGCGGACGGTGCCAGGTGCTGCTCTACGCACTTCACACACACGAGTTGTATAGTCTCATTACCACACTATGAGGTCTTTATTATGATTGTTATTTTAATTTTTTCACAAGGAAACCCAGCTACAAAGAGATCAAGCCATTGAACACAGAAGTTAGCCAGGATTCTAATTAAATTCTACAACTTTCTTGGAACCTAGGGACATCTCAACGTCTCTGTTTCTTTATCCGTAAACATTTGTTATGTAACCTGCTTATAGAGATATTACAGATGATAAAACGTTTGGAAAGAGATGGACTGTTTCATCATTATGAGAATGTTAGCATGATTATTAAGGCAATGCTTTTTTCCAGAAATACTGAATACATACTCACATTCTCACATAATAACACAAGGACTTTAAGAAATTTACAAACTTCTCATCAAATAAAGAACCCGCCTTGGTGCTCACAATAGACAGTAATGCCAAAGTCATCACCTCTCAAAAGAAGAAAGTTTTCTTTCTGACACCCTCTTACAATTCTCTTAAAGTTTGGGAGATGGCACTCTTTCTTGCTTATTCTTCCCGCTGTGAAGAATAGCCGACCAGGTTCTTGTCCTCTAGGGAGCTTCTCCTGCAAGGATCAAACCAGAGCACCAAGCCATCTCAGAAATGGAGTTTGCAATCTGGCAGGCAGCAGATATAGAAATAGATAGCAGATACATCTGTTTTCACAAGAGCCTGTTGTTCTCTGTACTAACTGCTATAAAAACGACATGAAACTAGCCACACATTAGTTTTGGTTCTCGTGACTAAATCAAGGAATGGCATGATGGTGCTGTGTCATTAGAAATGAAACCAGTTTTTAAACAAGAGAATAGGGCCGACATTTTAATAACCCGAACTATTTCATAGAAAAATCAGAGCTGAAACTTCAACACCCCAGCCCTGAACACCTGCTGTTGAAGTTGGTTCTGAACCAGTGAAACTCCTTTCTTGTCATGAGGATGTGGGATGGGTCCTGAATTGCCCAGCACTCATGGCGGCCGGGGGAGGCTTCCTCCCACCTGCTAGGTAGAAACATGGGCTCTATTTTGACTTCAACAGGACTGACTGTATTTGGTGCTTTAAGAAAATACAACTAAAACTACCTCATACTTGATTTTTTAGCTTTTCAAATATACAACCTTACATACAGGGTAGCTATAAAGTTTATGTGCAAGTTAAATAGTTGCACATGAACTGTATGGCCACCCTATATTTTGTTTTGGGACACAAATTTGACCTTCCCTGAGATATGATCATCTACATTTTTTTCAGATGAAGAAAATGAAATTTTAAGATCTAAGTGACTAGCTAGATGCAGGCCAGACTGGAGTTCTAAACAAAAATTTTCTAATCTATATCTCCACCACTTCTGATTTGGCCAGTATCACAATAATAATGATGTTAATGTCATAAGTATTAATGGGTTGCCTCCTTGACACCCACTTCCCCTTCTCCTGCCACAGCACCCAGATTTTATTAATACTCTGAGGGAACCCCCTCTTCCCACTGCCTCCTCTTTCTCCGGCAGGTGGATATAGCCAGCTCCTTCGTATGCTTAGGCCAATCAGAGCGTCCATTATTGGGCCAGGTGATTGGCTCAGGGTGGGCAAATGGCTTGATTCAGGCTGAGAAGTTTGAGTGTTTGCCAGAGCTTCTGGGGAAAAACTTCCTTAGTTTTCTGTTGTCATACCTGAGGGGACAATCCCTCTTTTCCTACAAGACATATTGAAGAATACAAAGTCCAAACATCCCTCAGCCATTGGTGACACCACGAAAAGTGCCAGCTTGAGCGTGAATCCAGAGCAGAGAAGGGGCAGGACTCACTAGCAAAACAGACACAAAGCTGGTGTCATAAAGAGGGTGCGAATCCCAGGTCAATCGCTCGAGTTTGGGGGATATGAGCCAATGTAGTCCCTTGGTTTGCATAAAGTAGTGTGAGTTTGAGTTTCTATTACATGTTTGTTAACAAGAGCAAACACTGCTGGTACCACTCATGGCAACATCTGATTATTGCTCTGATGAAAATGGCCAGTCTTTCAAAATTCAACCAATAGCACTAAACTCACTTGATGAAAATGGCCAGTCTTTCAAAATTCATCAGCATTATGGGGTACTTCCATCCCTGGTGCCCAGAGATGTTTTTCTCTTTCTGAGATATTGCATCTTCTGTTTCAGCTCCTTCTCAGCTCAGTCTTGGACAGTCCTCTTCCGAGTCCCCCACGTGACAAGTGAGGGCTGCACTCTGCTAAGGAAATGGGCAGGACAGAGGCAGGCCACTGCAATCCCAGGCGTCAGTACCGACAAGAGAAGGATATTATATACTTGCAATATAATGGAAAAGGGAAAGTTCACGGGCACACAGCCAAACACATGATTATCTCACCAGCTCCCTGGCAGAATGCTGAAACCCGAAGAGTTTTGGGACCACCGTGAGGGGCTTTATTTGCTGGCAGTCGACTCTCACAGAGGTTCAGAGATTTGGCATTAGAGATTAGAAAGTCACATGAGTTTGAAAATCTGCTACAAAAACTGGTTTTTATGGTTTACTCAATCTTGGTTTCTCTTGAAAAATTCTGTTATTTCCACTTTTGGCCAATATGACTAAGCACAGAGGTAAAAACACAGCCTAACCCGTGCAAAGGACCCTGTAGCTCACCTCTGCAGTCCAACAGAGAGAAAGAAAGCACAAGTGAGTGTGGTGGGGTCAGACGTGCACGCCGGGCTCCCTCTCCCCCTCTCTTCTCTCCACCCAATCTATCAGCAAGCTTGCCACTTTCCAAATGTCTTAACTCATTCATTTCTTCATTTCTCTCTGTTTTCACTAAAATCACATAATTTTGTCATTCAGCCAAATGTACAGTGGAGGTCTGCTGTGCTCAGGCGCTGTCCTAGCAGTGGGAAGACAGGATGGACAAGGAATGTGAGCTGCACGTTCTAGGGACTGTCCCTGCGTGGACCACAGGACAGGCCTTCCTACTGACCGCATTCTGCCTCCCTCCTCCACTGCCAAATAGTAACCCGAGGGTCTTCTCAAATCAATATTGCCCAGTGAGACCTCCCAGTGGCTTCCCACCCTCCTTAGACACCGCTAGGCTGCCTGGGCTGTGCTAGCCGCTGCACCCTCCTTCCATCTTTGACCTCTGCTCACATCCCACGATTGTTCCTCCAGGTGCACTTGACTCTTTGCAGCTCCTTAAACGTGTTAAAGCTTTGTTTTTTTCTGGAGTTTTTAATCGGCTCTTATTTCTACCTAAGAAAGTGGCTTTTGAACTTTATTATACCACAGTTCTCATTAAGAAATGCATTTTAGGTCAGGCGCAGTGGCTCACAGCTGTAATCCTAGCACTCTGGGAGGCCAAGGCAGGCGGAATGCTTGAGCTCAGGAGTTTGAGACCAGCCTGAGCAAGAGTGAGTTCCCATCTCTACTAAACATAGAAAAAATAGCCGGGCATCATGGTGCCTGCCTGTAGCCCCCGCTACTCAGGAGGCCGAGGCAAGAGGATTGCTTGAGCCCACGAGTTTCAGGTTGTTGCGAGCTATGATGATGCTGTGGCACTCTAGCCAGGGTGACAGAGTGACACTCTGTCTCAAAAGAAATTACATTAAAAAAATGCATTTTATATAATAAACCAGTAAATACATCAACACATATATACACATAAAGCAGTGGTTCTCAACCTTCCTGATGCCTCCTAATGCCGTGACCTTTAATACAGTTCCTCATGTTGTGGTGGCCCCCAACCATACAGTTATTTTCATTGCTACTTCATAACTGTAATTTTGCTACTGTGATGAATCGTAATGTAAATATCTGATATGCAGGATGTGTTTTCATTGTTACAAAGGGGTCGCAACCCACAGGTTGAGAACCGCTGACTTCAATGGAATACATTTCCTAAGATAATACTTCTTGTATCTTCTATTCCTTTCTTTTTAAAAAAAAAAAAAAGTTACTTATGACCCATTATCCTACTGTTTGAAAACACTCTTCCCTCTGCTCCTTACATGGCTGGTTCCTTCTTATCTTTCAGCTCTCTACCTCATGTCAGCTTCTCACAGGGGCTTTCTCCAACTACCTGATCGAAACCAGGCCCTGCCTTGGTTATTTTTAACTCAGACCCTTGTTCCCTTTCATCAGAGAACATATCAGAACTGTAATGAAATATTTCGTTGTGGAGACTCACTCACTGTCTCTCTCACGAACCACATGGTTAGCTTCTGAAGGCAGAGAGATTGCTTTGTTCCCCATTGATCCCGGATCTGGTTCAACGATTAGCATCAAGGTAGAATCTAAATAAATATTCATTAACTGAGTAAGCAAGTGGGTATGTGATAGTGAGGCCTGAACCCCTAGAAAATGAACCGGGGTCCTTGGAGAAATGTCTTATTCTGGGCTGGGGCAAGAAATATGTAAATAGAGGTAGAATGTTAAGAAAGGGCTCAAAACACAAGACGATGTGTCATGTCAAGGGGACACAAGAGTCAATCTCAAAGCTCCCCGTAACCAAAGCTAAAATGATCTGAGCAACAAAATAAACAACTTACTATCAGATTATGACCCAAAGCATGAAATAACCATGATAGTCCATACTGACAGAAATGAATGAAGAGATAAATCTTCTTTACAGAATAATTACAGATAATTTTTATAGATCAAGGTTGAATATCCTCAATCCAAAAATCCCAAATTGAAAATGTTCCAAAACCCTCAATTTTTTGAGCGCCAATGCCAACATGTCACTATAAGTGGAAAATTCCACACCTGACCTTATGATGAATCACAGTTAAAATGCAGTCAAAACTTTGTTTCATGCGCCAAAGTATTAAAAAATATCATATGAAATTACCTTCAGGGTATGTGTATAAGGTGCATTACGAAACACAAATGAATTTTGTGTTTACACCTGGATCTCATCCCTGAGGTATCTCATTATGGATGTGCAAATATTAAAAAAAAAAAATTCCAAAACCTGAAACACTTCTAGTCCCAGGTATTTTGGTTTAGGGATACTCAACCTGTCCTGTCCTCAAGGAGGTAGAGTTTAATTCTCTCCATCCCAAGCCAACCCTTAGTAAAGGCTTCTGAACAATGGAGCAGGGAAAGCGGGAGAAAGGTAACTCCACCATGGGGAAGCCTGGCAAACAGCCCTTGGCCAGGTTTTTGAGGTTTACTCCCCCAATGATGTCATGTGATAGCACATACCTACCAAGGTCATGTGGTGAGAAGGGCACTTCACCTCTGTGGGCTTCCTCCCAGTAACCCACATCCAGCGTAACATGAAACAAGCAACAGGCCAACTCAAATAGAGGGACATTCTACAAAATACCTGACTATTCCTCCTCAAATCTCTCTAAAATGCATGAAAAATCACTAGAAACTGTCACAGCACAGAGTGATTAAGGAGACATGACAGCCATACGGACAATGTGGTATCCTGGATGGGACTGCAGAACAGAAAAAGGAAATTAGTGGAAAACGAAAAAAAATCAGAATAAATATGGACTTTAGTTAATAATAACACATCAGTATTAGTTCATCAACTGTGACAAATGTGCCATTGTAAAGTAAGATGCTAGCAATGGTGGGGGTGGGGGAGAGATAGGGGAACTCTGTACTATCTTTGCAACTTTTCTGTGACTATAAAAGTGTTCTAAAATTAAAAATTTACTTTAAAAAGTGTGCCTTATTGCCAAGAGCTGGTTTTGTGGAGCAGGTCAAATCCTGCTTGGCACGAAGATAATTAAGAACTCTCGGAAGATGAGTAGATACAGACTAGGGAAGGGTCCAGGGTGAGCAAAGCGTGGGGCTTCCAGGTTGAGAGAGAGAATGAGAGAGGGAGAGAGGAAGGGGGAGGGGCATGAGAGAAAGTGATGACAAGGAGGAGAAAGACAGGCCTGGTTGGTTATGGAGAGAAAGTCGGGTATTCCTCACTGACTGTGAGCTCCGTGGAGGGCGGGGCCCTTGTTTGTCTTTTAATCATTCTCTCTCTAGGACCTGGACCAGTGCCTAGAACCTAGTAAATGACTAAACTGTGTGTTGGATGGATGAGGGACTGAGTAAGTGGGCAAGAGATACCTACTGGGAGCCCTGCTCGGCACCGCAGAGCCATTTTTGTTATGTGAGGTCTCTTAAATGCCTATTGGATTTGCGTTTTTGAACTTGGTGATTATATTTGCATCACTAGAGATCTGGAAAACATGCGGATTTAACATCAGCCCTAATGTTCATCCACGAGCATGGAAGTGCTAGGACATAAACGTAGTTTCTTGAAGCATATCCTCATGTATCTTTTTTTTTTTTTGAGACAGAGTCTCACTCTGTTGCCCCAAGCTAGCATGCCAGGGTGTCAACCTAGCTCACATGCAACCTCAAATTCCTGAGCTAAAGCATCCTCCTGCCTCTGCCTTCTGAGTGGGCGGGACTACAAGTGCCTGCCACGATGCCCAGCTAATTTTTCCAGTTAGTAGAGACAGGGTCTCACTCTTTCTCAGGCTGGTCTCCAACTCCTGAGCTCAAGTGATCCTCCTGCCTTGGCCTCCCAGAGTGCTGTGATTACAGGTGTGAGCCACTGCACTCAGCCACCAGTCCCATTTTTAACAAGGCATCTTCATCCTTTAGCTCATATTCTGTTTCAGGGAAGTACTGTGTCAAGCACACCTGGGGGTGTGCCCGGCCTATCGTGACGGTATTAATGGGTAGGTCTGGTGGTGAGCAGGAGCGAATGTCATCTTCTCTTAACCCTGGTTTAGGAGAAGGGCCTCATGTGGGAGAGTTAGCAGGGGCTTCAAAACCTTCCTTATGGCATAAGGGGACATCCACGAACATCACTCCTTAATGTCCTAAACACTAGGCATATTCACCTGCATACAATTCTGTTCATGAAAAAAAATTCAGATTTTGGAAAAATGATGAACAATCATATCCAGTTACTCAGCTGACAAGAAAGGGCAGACCATGTGTATTAATATGAAATAGTCTCCAAATGTGTAAAGTGAAGAGAGACACTACAGAGCAGGGAGGGCACGTGTGGGAGGGCACGTGCGCGAGCTGTACAGGCCTAGCAGCTCTCTGAAAAATACACGACAAACTGGTTAACGGAGGGAAGTTCTCCGAAGGAGGCCCAGGGTGGAAGAGAGACAGAGATGGTCACACTTCACTCTCGCCACCTTTTGAATTTTGTTATATGGACTGCCAACTTGAAACTAAAAGAAACAAATTGAAAACAATGGTTCCAGAGGAAGAAAAACTTGAACTTCAGCTATAGGTTATAATCAACTCCTTTTAAAATACATGCTCAGATTCTTTCTGAGCCTGTTGCTTTCGGAGGGATCGAGCACATGCTGGGCCACTGACCCTGGCAGTCCTTGCTTTAATGTCATCTTTAAGTCAGGTTTTAGATGAAGTGACAGGACTACATTGGTGAGATTGAAAAGACATTCGTCACGGTTTATATATTCTAACTTAAGAATTAATTTAAAAAATAAATCCTACATTTACTTTATGCATAGCATATTTGTATTACAGGGTCTTGTGTTGCATAAGGATATTTTGGTCAATGAAGAACCACGTTTACGACCTTGGTCCAATTTAGAGTATAATACCATATTATTACTGTATCTTTTCCACAATTAGGTCTGGTCAGCAACACAAAAACTCACCACTGTGTTACAGTGGCCTGCAGTATTAGGTGTACAGGTTGGTAGTGCAGGTGCATAGCAGCCTGTACCATCTAGTTTTTGTGTTACTGCTCTCTGTGACGCCTGCCTAATGATGGAACCAAAGACGTGTTTCTCAGAATGCACTCCCATTGCTAAGTGACGTGTGCCTGCACTGTGGCTTTCTGTTCAAAAGCATTACTTTGTTAAATGTAAACATTTAGAAAAAAATCTCTAAATTATTAATAATGAATCATACTAATATGTACAGAATATTTTAAGAAAAGATTTCCTTTCTTCTTTTTTTTTGAGACAGAGTCTCAGTATGTCACTCTTAGTAGAGTGCTGTGGCATCACAGCTCACAGCAACCTCAAACTCTGGGGCTTATGCGATTTTCTTGCCTCAGCCTCCCAAGTAGCTGGCACTACAGGTGCTCACCACAACATCCAGCTATGTTTTTTTGTTGTTGTTGCAGTTCTCATTGCTGTTTTAGCTGGCCCCGGTGTATGTGGCCAGCACCCTACTCACTGAGCTATGGGCGCCACCAAGATTTCTATCTTTTTAAATTCCCTTTGAGTCAACAAATAGATCCCTCAAGTGAATAACTGATCAGTAATTCACTTCAGGTAAGTATTTTATGAAGATCACATTCTGCTTTTACCCGGCTCTCTATTTTCTCGCATTCCAAAGCAATATATCAAATTCCAAAGATAGCTCCTTGTTTAGTACTGATGAAATTAATGCTTGAGATACACATAAGCGTTTTAAAATTAATTGGATTTTTCCTTTGGAGATGGGGTTTAGGCTGCCCAGGCTGGCCTTGAACTACGAGGCTTAAGCCATCCTCCCACCTCAGCTTCTGGAGTATCTGGGATTCAGGCACATGCCATCACAATGGGCTCACATAAACATTTTGAGTTTTTAAAAACTTGAATGCATTTGTGAGATGCATTTCAATCTTATTGGTATTACAGGGTCACATGCTGCATAATGATATTTTGGTCAATGATGAAGCACACTTCTAACTTCAGGAGAGAGGGTGTTCAATTTTTTCTCATAGATTTCACTGCCAGATTAAGCCAAATGTAAAACATTTACATTCAGCTGTCATTTAAAAAAGGATGGGAAGCAAGCTTCATGGAAGCAATAATGGACCATCTAAGACCAGCAGCAACAGTATCATCTGGGTATTTGTTGGAAATGCTGAGTCTCAGGCCCCGCTCCACCCAATCGATCAAAATCTGCATTCACACAAGGGCCCCAAGGGGTGAGTCCTGTGCCTCTTAAAGTTTGAGAATCTCCAGGCTAAGAAACTGTTAGCTGTTTACACTCAGGTGAAACTGTCTAGTGAACTCTGCGTATAATCTGTAGTAATAAGAACAGTGTGACTTTTTTTTTTAAACCAGGTCACACTTATCAGAAATGATGGTAATAATCATCGTTCACATCCCCCTTCTCACTTGCGAAACATTCTGCCTCTTTTCTTCATCCGTCTCCTTCACTTCTGACCATCTATCACCCATTTCCCCAGAATAATCGTCCTCTCTGTCCACTAGTCCCTTCCCATCACCAGCACACCGAGCTAAGTCCCTCCCAGATATCAAACATGTGCACACATTTCCTCTTCACCATGCTGCCAGCTTGGCTAGGATCTTTTTTTTCTTTCTAGGACTAAATTTCAAGCATCATCAGCAACCTGTCAGCTATCAGACTCCAAATAGCTCTGCTGGAGGTCCCAAGTTACTTGCCAAATCCCAAGGCCTGGTGTCTGTTATTCCCTAGGACCCCCGTATAGTTTGTGAATTCGTCTTTAGCACACTTGTCCCCAGCACCTGCCCTTCCTCCTTTTCCTGCCACCCAATGTGGGTAGTCACTTGAGGTTAGTCCACGGGCTTCTCTTCTCCTACTCTATCCCTTTGCCATGAGCTCTCCTTCCTCCCACTTCGAAGGTCACCTCCATGTAGAAACTTCTCAGGCAGTATCTTCAGTCCTGGCCAATCTCTAGAACATCAACTGTTTCATACTGTCTTCATTCATTTTATAAATATGTATGGAGGGCTTATGATCTGCCATTACACGTGTTAGGCATTGCTGAACAAAGTAGACCCAATCCTGTCCTCATAGAACTTACAGCCCACCAGGAAACACAGATATGGAGCAGTTAATAAAACGGGAACAAGCAAGATAGAATCAAATCTACTTCAGAAGCAGGATTTCCAGATAAATACAGAACACCCAATTACAACTGCATTTGAGATGAACAACTCATACTAAAATTTGTTTCAGTCTGAGTATGTCCCAAATATTGCATAGGATTTACTTGTACTAAAAAATTATCTCTTGGTTATGAGATTCGATTGTAATTAGGTTTCAGTAGTTTTATCTGCTACATCTGGCAACCCTATCAAGAATGTGTTGGCCAGGTGGAAAGTCCTAAAGCGTTGAAAGGATGAGTAGGAATTAGCAAGTTAAAGGGGCTGGTGGGAGAAGGGAGACATTCCAGGGAGAAAATACAGTTGAGGCAAGAGTTTGTAATAAGAGACAGCTTCATGCTTCTGAGAATCTGAAAGAGGTGTGGTATGCTAGATCTGAAGAAGAGGAGAATTACAAAAAAAAAAATCTAGGCTTGGTGCCTCTAACTCAATGATTAGGGCATGGGCCACATACACCAGGGGTTCGCTAAACAACAATGACAACTACAATAAAAAAAAAATAGCTGGGCATTGTGGCGGGCACCTGTAATCCCAACTACTTGGGAGGCTGAGACAAGAGAATCACTTGAACCCAAGAGTTTGAGGTTGCTGTGAGCTGTGATGCCACAGCACTCTATGAAGGGTGACATAGTGACAGTGAGACTCTGTCTCAAAACAAAAAATCTATCGCCAAGAAGTCATGTTGAAAAGCTTTTATCATGGTAAGGATTAGGGTTTTATCCTAAAGGCAATAGGAGACCATTAAAAGATTTTAAGCAGAGGAAAAAGTGAATCTAACCTGAAATTTTGAATGATCTTTTCTGGCTGCCAGATGGAGAAAGGAACTGAGGGGCAGGAGCAGGAGTGCATGACATAGGGACTCCAGTTCTGAGGCTGCTGTACTAGGCAAGAGATGTTAGTGGCTTGGATGAGAGAATTTGTGGTGAGGATGGAGAGTGTGTGTCTGACTGATTGAATTCCAAGCCAACCTCTTGGTTCCAACTCACGCTTCCAGGGCGAGGACTGCCACGCCTCTTTTCGGCCCTGATCTCAATCACCATCTAGGAGGTTCACCGATGGTCCTGTACCGAGGACCTTTCAGTAGCAAAACTCAGAATACTTGACGTCTGCCCCGCCTGAGTGAGCCACCTGCAGCGGTGGTTGGGCCGCAGGAGCACGGTGTCATAAGAGCAGCCCCACAGGGGCCGGGATGAGCAGACACCTTAACACCCCTAGTCTGAGTTCTTACTCCTGGTTCCAAACACACCATCTACTTTCCCAACTAAATTGTCATCTGGGTCACTGATCTCCCAGATTCTCCACTACCTTTGACTTCTTCTGCGGAGGTCTCCCTTTTTATTCCTTTATTCTGTTGATTCCTCCTCCATTTCTCATCAGTGTCCCTTTCACTCTCAGCACAGTGCTGCTTTTGGTTTGAAATTCACCAGACTTTATGACCAGCAGGCCCAGGCCAGCGGAGCTCAACCAGTCTGTGCGGATCAGAGACCCTGAGGGAGAGCCTGACCGGCTGGTCTGACAACCCCGGGGAGGGGCAGGTCAGCTTCCAGCCGGTCACTCTGCTTCAACCAGAGAAGCTCCTCTTTGACTTGTTTTACTGGATGTTTAAGAAAACTTTTACTAAAGCCTGCATTCTGCTGCTAAAAAAAAAAAAAAAAAAAAAAAGCGGAAAACCACTGGCTTAGCCGATATTACAGTGGCTTTCTCTCTTGGCTCTCCCAGACTAAGTCTGCTCCGTCATCTCCTTCCACCCTGACACCAGTCAGCACCTTGACTCTGAACATACGGTCTAACTACTAAAAATATTCAGTGACTCTTCTTGCACATCAAATAAAATCTCCTTAGTCTGACACCCAGGGTTTTCCATAATCTTTTCAGGACATACCTCTCCTGTCTCATCTTCCCCTCTCCCTACAAGGACTCAGGTCCAGCCCGGCTGGACCTCCCCTCTGCACTTGTGTTCATGTGGCTCTATATGCAGCTCACACCATCACTCATTTTTCTTCCCTCTTTCCCCCATTTCCCCCTTTCCTCAAGCTCCAGCTCAAAAGCCCTTCTTCAATGAAGCTTTTCCTAACCTACTCAAGAAACTTACTCACTCAACAAACATTTAATAAGCTCCTGTGATGGGTGAAGTGCTTTCAGAGGTACAGAAATAAAGAACATCCCTGTCCTCACAGTCTGTGGGAGACCAAAAATAAGCCGAGGCAACTGCACAAAGTGGGTAAGAGTGTGGACTTGACTCAATCAGCCTGGGTTTAAATCGTGGTTCTGTCACTTACCTCGTGATTGTCCTGTGCCTCAGTTTCTCCATGGGGTCAGCATTATAACTATCTGAAATTAAATGCACTTGAAAAGCATTCAGACCAGTGCCTGGGACATTGTACACATTTGATAACTGTTGGCCATAAAACCATAAACAAATAAGTATATGATTTCTGAGTGGGATGTGCTGCCTGTGGAGAGGAGCAGGAATGAAGGGCGTAGAGACAGTGAGATGACCTGAGAGCAGGACTTGGATCAGGTGGCCAGGAAAGGCCTCTGTGACAGGGTGACGTGAGGTGCTGGGATGGGGTGAGGAGATGAGCCAGGCGAGTCCCAGGGACAGGTGGTCTCAAGTGCAGGGTCTCCCTGGAGGGAAAGGATCTGAATATTCAAGGTACAAGAAGACTGGCAAGGAGGCCAGTGCAGATCTAACGGAGTCGCAGACACGCGAGCCCGGATGAAGCAGAACCTGGGAGGAATTTCGATGCACCTTGGGTGGGAGAGAAAGACAACGAAATGTTCTGACCAAGAAACTGCCATGACGTCGTTTACTTTAGGAAACACGCCATACTTTGAAGGTTGAAGGGGAATGAGAACATGAGAACGGAAGCAGGAAGACCAGGGAAGACCAGGTGAGAGACAAAGGTCACCTGCCCAGACGTGAACGTGGGAGCAGGGAAGGGCAGCGAGTAGCTACGTTGCGGGTGTATTTTAAGACAGGGTCATCAGGGTCCCTGTCAGGGACTCACTGACGGGGTACCATTTCTTGAGATGGGATAGAATGAGAAAGGTACAGGTGTTGGGTGGGGTAAAGACTAGAGTTCTGCTTGAAAACACTTTGAACTATAACACATGTGAAACCAACGTCAAGTAGGTGGCTGGGTACTAAGTCTGGAGCTCAGGAGAGTTAAAATTGGAGATAATATACAATGTTAAAAGCCATGGGCTAAGTTTAGGTACTGAGTGCAACTAGAGAAAGAGAACCAGACAGCCCTGGGACCCCTCAACATCCAGGAGTGAAGCAGAGAAGAATCACAGGAAACTAAGAAAGGTGCTGAGGCAGGAGGAAAATCAGGAGGGCGTGGTGTCCAGTGAAGAAAGTGTTTCAAGAATGAAACAAGGGTGTGCTCAACTGTCAAACGCTGCCGAGAGACCAAGCAAGGTACCCTCTAAGCTCAGAGTAAAGTGTTTTCTCAGCTCTGTTTCCCACAGTTCTTTATTTGTACCGCTCTCATTACAATTGCCGGGTTTTGAGTTGCACAGTTATTTTTGTCTTCTCCCGCTTGGTCAGAGGCTGTGTCCTGTTCCTCCCAAAAGATCCATTACCCTATTTGCTCAGTACACGTTTGAATGAACAAATTAATCATGTAGAATTCAATAAACTCTAAGTGAATCTAACACAGCATTACTAATTAGAGATATGTTCTAAAACATTCCCCTTTAAGACTAACATGTGCGTTTTGTTCTGCCTAGAACGAAAGGCGTCCACCATTCATCTGAGTTGGACTATTGCTAATTAAACCATCAGCATTTCTATTCTTTTTACTCTAATGTTTCATGAACTATCCAGTCCAAAAATAACTTCGCTTTTACTTGATTTGCTCCCTCACCTTTTTAAAGCTGGCATCAGGACATGGTGAGACATCAATAACTTTCTCTCTCACACTTGAATATTAGCATCATTACAGCACATCAGACAGATCAAGATAAGTTGACATTTCATCTTACATGATAATGAATTTCAAAACAATGACAGAAGGAGCTACAGAAACATAGGTACTGCAAAAGATCAAACTCTTCAGGGAGATGAGGCTGAAATGGCATACTCAGAAAAAGGCTGGTGTTGGGGGAGTGAGGGGTGCAATTTTTCCCTAGGCTTGTGCAAAATCATAGGGTTCAAATACAGTTTATCAATCAATGAGTTACTGTCTCTGTAAAGGAAAGCTAAAACCCAAGTTTTGAGTAATAAGAATATCAAAACCCAACTTACAGATGTAACTTTTAACAGCATAACTTACTTGGAAAATACACACTAGACCACACAAAGAGAAAGGTCATCACATGCTAAGCAAGTACAGTGTCCAGCCAGAGTCGGTGAGCTCCAGCTGCAAGTGGCTGTGAAGTCAGCCCTCTGTGCTTGACCTAAGCTGTGCTCCGTTTGGGGCTCTGGGTGATCATTTTCTGGTGATTAGTTGGCTGTTTTTTAGCTCCATGGCTCTCTCGGGTGGCTAGCTTCATGGTGACTCCCTGAGAACATTCACCTTTAATTTCTACTTACTGTCAGACCTCAGGACTGAGAAAGGGCTTTCTCCCATCCATTCACCACTTGCCTTAGTTTTTGTATTTGTGTTCATGCTTCATAGAAACAACTTGCGGGGCTCCGCACCTGTGGCTCAACAGGCTAAGGCGCAGCCATGTACACCTGAGCTGGCAGGTTCGAATCCAGCCCGGGCCCCAGCTACTTGGGAGGCTGAGGCAGGAGACTTGCTTGAGCCCAGGAGTAGGAGGTTGCTGTGAGCTGTGAAGCGACAGCACTCTATCTAGGGGGACAGCTTGAGGCTGTCTCAAAATAAATAAATAAATAAATAATTTAAAAAACCAACTTGTGGTTAATTCTCAGCCCTCTCACGACACTGGTATCTTACTTGGGATGTGGTCATTGGATCACAGCACTCAGCAGCCAGACTACATCGACGTGGGCATCACAAAATCTAAAGTACTGCACTGCCTGCACACAGCCCAGCACTTGGCATGTACTACACACTCAGTACAGACTCAATGAATAAATTTCAAGAGTGACACTGAAGAAACAGGACATTATCTGGAAGAAGGATGAACAGACCAGAGGTGTTTTGTCCGGAGATGAGTCAGACACTTGCAAACTTCTTTTAAATAGTCAGAGTTGTCAGAAAGGGGAGAATAGGATTTATACTACGAACTGTCTGGGTCATTAGGATCTGATAATTAATGTAGCATTTCCCAAGCTAGAGTTCTATACCAGGTTGTGATACTTAGAGAAAAATAATTCTATTGCTCTCTTTTGTCTCCTTTATCCCAATGCTGGATTAAATAGCTCTCATTTTCAGATGCAGTCTTAGAAGCAGAAGCAAGACACAAACTACTCATTTATGAAAGGTCAGAATTAATAAATACCTCCAGATGCTTGGTGAGAACAGCTCCAGCTTTGGGCTGCCCAAATTAGAATGATGTTGAAACATAAGATATGTGCTGTGGTCTACACTACAGCTAAAATGATGTGAACTGATCCAAGGCTCTAGTCCACAGTGGTTCCTACTGAAAGTAGCTGATTTGAGTAAGCAAGTTTTCATCACTAATGCCATCAGAACCAATGCACTTTGTATACTAATATCTGGACGATAAGGTTCTTTCTACTTTTATAGTTGGTGTTTTTACTGGAAAAATAGAACATTGATTTTAAGGTGTCATTAAGCAACCCCTAATTTTTAAAAAATTTTACATACATTTGTTAGGCACTCCACTAAGAACCAGGGAAAATAAAGGGAAAAGGTTGGTGGTATTTTATTTATCCTTGGAGGTGGGAAGCTGCAGAGAGAAAGCCAATCTAGTCACGTTCAAAGGACTCAGCGGACATGTCAAAGCACACTGCCATCCCTGCATTGTGATCAGATTTGTCTTTATCTCACTGTTTATCACACTAACACATTACCACGGTTAATAAAAATGGTTAAATGTTTAAAAACTACTACCTGAACTACTTAAAGGACTTACGAACTGGTTCTTTCCCTCTTTTGGTTCCTATATTGTGCCTACTGAAATTCCACAGTAGGACCATGTTTGCTATTAAAATTAATGATCCATGCTTGAGAGATTTTAAAAGATCCTTTTGTTAAATGAAGCTACCTGATAAATTTTAATAATTATGACGTGTCATGTACTCTCAAATCACCTGAAAAGAGGCATATTTCTCTTTGCTCTTCCCTACCACCCCTGTAATTTTTAGTATTTTCAGAGCAGGAGATAAATATTTAGAAAGCACTTAAGGGGATGACATAAGTCTTAAGTGACAAGTGGTATTTGATTGGCTCCATCCCAGTGATTGACAATGAATGGGTTCAAACGTTCCTAACTGTGGTCACACTTGGTTTTCCTGTCAGACTTTAAGATTCTACACTTGTATTCAACTATCTTGGCACATGCACCAGGAAACTCAACTTAGCTCAGGCCCAATTAGCAACAGTATGATAAATAAAAACTGAGACTGTCATTCTCTGACATGATCCACATAAACCAAATTGAATGGAATGTTATCCCACGGAGTCTATAAAACAATAAATATGCCCCACCAAGATAATCATTAAAAGCTACTGTCACGCAATGTCAATTCTTGTATAATGTTTTCTTAGAAAATGATCAATTCCTGTCTAGTTTCCAGTGAACAGTATAAGCATAACAAGACCAGCCCACTAAATGGTGTGCCTCACACTTAGACTGGAATGTGGCGTATACATCATCATCCCGTAAAGATTGATGGGTCAATTTTGTTGAATTATGAACAGTTTTGGACACTTAGATGATGTTTATCAATTTAACTCTGTCCATGGTCAAACTTAGGTCATCCAAATGAAAATCAACATTTGTAAAGGACAAACAATGACTTTATCTAGTCTGAATATGTTCCTTCCTAGTTTATAATGCCAATAATCATAGAAACTTTCTTAGGGTGGGCACGGTGGCTCATGCCTGTAATCCCAGCAATCTAGGAGGCCGAAGTCGAGGAGGGTGGATTGCCTGAGCCACAGTGAGACCCCGTCTCTAAAAATAGCCGGGCTTTGTGGCAGGTGCCTATAGTCCCAACTACTTGGAGACTGAAGCAAGAGAATCGCTTGAGAATCAGAAGAGAATCCCTAGAGTTTGGAGTTGCTGTGAGCTACGATGCCACAAAACTCTACCAAGGGTGACTAAGTAAGATTCTGTCTCAAAAAAATTTTTTTTTCTTTTTATTTTTCTACAGGGTCACTATCTACCAAGAGTAAGTTAAATGAGCAGATGAAGATTTGTGGCCCTCTCTAATTTTCTTTCACATGCTCTCCTTTATCCTTCATCCGTTTTATTTCTCTGAGAAACTTTTAAAACAGGTGAGGACAAGGGAAATTGTAATGATTTCACCAATAGGAAATTTAAATAAAGTTAATTCCTAACTTTCAGAAATAAAGACAGACACACCACTTATTTAACTTTTTAATAAAACATAAAATTTAAATATTCAAATAAAAAGAAACAAAAATAGATATCTAAGCCAGCACTAATGTCTGGTTTTATTCCTCTTCTGGTGTATTATAGGCTTCACTTACCTCGGAGGAGAGTAATACAATTATGATGCTGGTGTAATAATGAATAAGTAAAAATGGGTAATGGCTTGATTAACTTTACTTTTAAACCCAGAAGTAGAGATCGATACCTCACTTCAGCCCACTGCAAAGACCTTCCAGTGGTCCTGTCTGTGGGCAACTACTCTGGCTTCCCATCCCTACCGCACTTTCTTCATCACAGGTTAGCCCTCCCGGCATGCTGATCCTTTTGCTCATTGAAGCTCACTTCAGTCTGTCAAAACAGCAGGGGGAAAATCCCCAAACCGAACAGAGGAACAAACACTTTTAATGTGAACAATCATATTCAGACCAACCTCTTTTGCAAAAATACAAGTCAGTGGATTTTTTATCCTTACGTAACTCGAATATTGGTAGTTTTTTCCCTCTTTCACTAAGATGGCAGTTTTCTTTCATTTTATTTACATTGGCCAGTTGTTTTCTACTTGCTTCTATTTTTCTGTGATTGGTGCCCTAAGTTATTCTGTTTGACTGAGCGTTATAATTTCTATGCCAGAATATTTGATCAACTTTATCTCATTCTATGAATAATTTACTATTATTCATCAGTGAAAATCACAACAGGAAAAAGAAAAGGAAGCAGTGAGCACTAGCAGGACCTCATTTCAACATCTGTATGATTTTCTAAGAAAAACATTTCTTTTTTACGGACTCTAAGACCTTTACTGAGTCAGCATACTCACAGGTGGAAAGCAAGCTAGCTCGTAAGAAAGCAACTGTAATGCACAAAAATGTCCAACTGGTAAAATCCCAGCAGCTTGGTAATAAAGTACAACAAACCTTCCTTATGTTGAATAAGAACTCCAGTTACCCCTCGTTATTTTTGGTAAAATTAAGGAAAAGATGCTGCTGTCAGAAGATGGGTAATTTTCAGACTTCAAAGACTGGTTGCTAAGGGACAATAGTGAAAAATTAAACCTGGAGCCAAAGGAAAACACTAGCTTGGAAAAAGATGGGATTTTCCAAAAATGCAAAGTTACCTCACACAGGTGCTTGGCATACTACGATTTGACAGGCTTACAATGATAAACAGCAAAGAAAAACAGTTACATTATGTATACGTTTAGTGCGTAAAGAACACAGATTTTAAAGTTGGCAGCAAGAAATTCTATGACAGCTCCTGAGACGTGTCATCCTATGCCCTACATCAGCCCCAATGATGACCCATTAGAATGGTAGCAGAGTAAAAAGTGATCTACTATATGTGAGGCAGAATGTACTTGAAAACCGACCAAACTGTATGTTATTAAATGACAAAACATATTTAGAGGCTTTATTTAAAAATCTCTCACTGTTCATTATCAAAGTTACAAGATTGTTTGCATACCAATAGACAGACTGTAAACATAGGAAATTTTCATTAAGGAAAGATGGGTTTACTGTAATTCAATCTATTACAA
>CAUYON010165962.1:0-11005 GCA_963573935.1 Arctocebus calabarensis
CTGTAGTCCCAGCTACTTGGGAGGCAGAGGCAAGAGACTCGCTTGAGCCCAGGAATTGGAGGTTGCTGTGAGCTGTGATGCCATGGCACTCTATCCAGGGTGACAGCTTGAGGCTCTGTCTCAAAAAAAAAAAAAAAAAAATGGAACTAGTGTGTCTATTTAGTATTGACCCAGTTTTTTCCACAAAAAATAATAGTCACTCATATATTTTTTTCCCTACTTATCTTTTCTGTTTAACTATATTTAACAGGTACAAGTGCCTTTTTGTTACATGGTTGAATTGCATAGTAGTCCAAGCTTTTAATACACCTATCACCTGAATAGTGCACTTTGTACCTGGTAGACTCATTTAAATAATCAAGTAGACAACAAAACAATCATCAGATTGAACATTCTCCTCTCCCATACTTGCTGTAGTTATATGGGCTTAGCCGCTGTCTAGTGCTACCTCATCAAAATATGTCTAAATGTCAACAACATCATGTGACCCAAAATTATTAAATTATTTACATAGATTAATCAAAGAGTTTTTTGACTTTAGGTTCAGCACTATTTTTACTATTTTCTGCTCATTTGTATGTCCTTATTTGCTTTTCAGCTAAACTCTCAAAGAAAAGTAATAATTTTCAGTTTGGTATTTCATACTTAAATGATTCATTCTCATTTAGCAAGATAAATCCTTAGATAATCTCATGAGCATGGCGATTAGGCATTTTCCAGGAAATGGCTATAGGCTAAATTTATGAACCCCAGTGGGATGCACATCTATTTCCCAGAATACACTAGCCCTGCCATCAGAGGTGATTATAATTTCAGCAACAAATCATAGTTAACTGGTCCAGGATCCTTTCACCAGAGTCAATGGAACAACATGATCTGCATCTTTAAAAATCTACATCATAACCCCTAATAAGGCTCCCACTGAATATAGACATATACCAAAGTACACCTACCACTTACTCCTCCCATACACAGAAACAAACCTCCCTCCACTGTCTGTGAAATGCCACTCGGAACTGACACTCTGCACAGTGCTATCCTCAAGACTCCCTGTCCTGTTATAGATGTGTGTCATGCTTTCTTAAAGAGAGAGGCCCCAACCCAATCCTGAGGTCTCCTGAGCCCTCTAGAACTTGTCAACCTAATGTTACTGCAACAAGAGGTGGTTCTGGTGTAGCAGCTCCCTTCATGGAATAAGGAAGCTGCTCTGATAAGACTGACACTCTTTCACCTTTCCCTAAGCTGTGCTTTTCTGTGCCCTCAAAGCCTCATAGAGACAGTTGTGTTAAAACAAAACAGCAGTAATGGCATCAACAAAACCTCCTTCAAAGGTTTTACACATAGCCTCTCTCATCTTAGACATCAGGCAAAATTCTGACTCTTGTCCTAGAGACAAACGTGACAGGGTTTGCAAAGTCACTATGTGACTTTTGAATCATATTCTGATTCAGCTTTTAAACCTGGCAAAATTTTCACCCATAAGAAGCTATGGAGCAAATGTAAAACTGCTCCAAATAGGACTATATGACCAAATCCATTCAGATTGAATTCAGCATTGATAGCAAACTAGCCCTAATTCTAAAGCCACTTCATGACAGTTTACTTCATATTTCCTAAAATTCTGCTCAAATCATTTTCTTAGAATCGAATGAATGCCTGCTTGAACTAAAGGAAAATTTGACCTCATTAGAGGAAAAAAAACCTCTACCTCAAAGAACAAAAGCATTTAAAAAATAGTTTAAACAATTTTAGTCATATGAAAAATTTCCTAACAAAAATTATTTCATTATAATCATCATCATACTTTTACATTTATTTCCCAAAGGCATTCCACATTCACAAAATTATACTTTACAATGGTGATACATGAGTGAAATGGTTATGCCTCTTCTCCCCATGTGTCTAATATTAAGACATAAATATCGGCTTGGCACCTGTGGCTCAGCGGGCTAAGGTGCCAGCCACATACACCTGAGCTGGCGGGTTCGAATCCAGCCTGGGCCCGCCAAACAACAATGACGGCTGCAACCAAAAAATGGCCGGGCACCTGTAGTCCCAGCTACTTGGGAGGCGGAGGCAGGAGACTTGCTTGAGCCCAGGAATTGGAGGTTGCTGTGAGCTATGATGTCATGGCACTCTATGCAGGGTGACAGCTTGAGGCTCTGTCTCAAAAAAAAAAAAAACATAAATATCAGATATTAAGCAAATGAGATTGTTCAGCACTAGCAAAAGAAATAAATGTGGAGTGGTAGAGAGAGGCCACATCATGATGAACCTCACATACCACATTTGGAATTTTGATATTTATCTTATAAGTGGTGAAAAGAATTGACATAGTTTGAATGAAGAGAAAGATTTAAGAATATGATCACTGGGCAGCGCCTGTGGCTCAGTGAGTAGGGGGCCGGCCCCATATGCGAGAGGTGGTGGGTTCAAACCCAGCCCCAGCCAAAAACTGCAAAAAAAAAGAATATGATCAGGCAGCACCTATGGCTCAGGATAGGGTGCCAGCCCCATACACGGAGGGTGGTAGGTTCAAATCTGGCCCCGGCCTAATTGCAACAAAAAATAGCCGGGTGTTGTGCCGGGCACCTGTAGTCCCAGCTACTTGGGAGACTGAGGCAAGAGAATCACCTAAGCCCAAGAACTTGAGGTTGCTGTGAGCTTGATGCCATGGTACTCTCAAAGTTAGACTCTGTCTCTAAAAAAAAAAAGAATATTATCATACGATTTGTGTTAAAAGGAGAATAAATTGTAGAATAGATTGGTGTGCGCAAGAGACAGTCTTTGAGCCTTAAAGTCCAGAAATGTGACCCAGAGGGTCACTGTTATCCTACACTTATATAGTGTCAAAGGCGAAGATAAAATTTCTTGCAATTTCAGAAATTAACAACTCTCAACTCTCATATTTTTTTTAACTCACTGAAGTATGTGGCAAGTTAAACCTATCTGGAGGCTGTAACTGCAGATAAGTCGAAAATGCAGCCTATATAACTCAGAACACTCAGAGTAGACAAGTAAAGAGGTTTTTAAGCAGTTGAGGAAGACGGAAGTGTAACAGTGGTGATCGGGGAAGAAGGCAAAGAGTATGAGACCTGCAATAGAGCTGACATCCAGAAGCCTCATGAAGAATGCAATGTGGTAGGTGAAGTGCGGGGTAACTGAAAAGGAGGTACTAAGAATACTTCTCTTTCTCCATGTGCAACTGGGTACACTGACTTCATTCATAGAGACAGTAATGAGATCCACTGTTTTTTTGTTTGTTTGTTTTGGTTTTTTTTTTTTTGAGATTGGGGGGGTCTCACTTTTGCTCAGACTGGTGTTGAACTCCTGAGCTCTGGCAATCCATTTGTCCTGGCCTCCCAGAATGCTAGGATTACAGGCCTGAGCCACCCTGCCCAGCCAGAGATCCAATACCTTTTAGCTGCAGAATTCAGTAATTTGTTAATTCTCTTAACACTAATGATCTCAGTTGTATAGGCCACTAATAAACAGCACCAAACCCTGAGGGGCACTCCACCAAGGAAAGAGGTCTCATTCTTGAATAATCTTTTCTTATTGTGGGAGTTAAAATAAGATTTTTTTTTCTCTTTGATTTTTTAATAATGTGAAAACATCATTTTAATAAATGGTATTAAGAGAGGATACCCAAGGGTGAGGTCTGGGAAAACGGGTCTTCTCAAGGAGACCACAAGGATACACCTGCAGGGTCCTCTCCATGATGACTCAGCCCTTGGGAATTTGTAAACTTAAATTCCCAGAACTTGGAAATCCCGTAGTGATATTAGGGTTGGAATAGCATCTTCCACTTGATTCAATCTGGCCAATGAGAAGGGTACCTATGGGTTGGAACTTTTTTACTGTCGATAAAAAGGGAAAGACCAAGAGAGTCGGGGAGCACGGCCATTTGGAATTCTTCTATGCCGTAAGCTCCTGGCTGGTGAATAAAGCCCTTCCTCTTATAAACATGGTGTTTGGGTGCTCTTTCTCTCCATTGGGCCTCGTCTTCCTGCAACATTTTGGTTCCCTGACCAGGAAGCGAGATCACACTCCTGGTAGTTGCTGCTGTGGGTGGGGAGGCTGTATCTCGCTCACCATCACGTGTCTAGTACAAGAGACAGCAACTGGGCTAACACAGATGCTGAGTAAATATTTGCTGAGTGGACAGGAAATGTGTGTGGGTTACTAAGGATAGTCATGAAGATAAACTGACTCAATACAGTAGAACTGAAAAGTAATAAAGACTTGCTAGTGGGCGATTTAAAAGCAAATTACACAGCCTCAGGGCAGTTTGTGTCTAATAAACTGAGTGATCGTCCATGTGGACATCCAGGACAGATTGCCTTTTTAGTCTAACAGCCTTAAAGTCCAAAACTCTGACCTGGATGTTCACTGCTATTCTACATATAGTGTCAAAGGCCAGGCTGAAATATCTTAGAATTTCAGAAATTAACTTTTTTTAACCTCTTTTTTTTTTTTTGAGGCAGAGCCTCAAGCTGTCACCCTGGATAGAGTGCTGTGGCATCACAGCTCACAGCAACCTCCAATTCCTGCACTCAAGCGAGTCTCTTGCCTCGGCCTCCCAAGTAGCTGGGACTACAGGCGCCCGCCACAACGCCTGGCCATTTTTTGGTTGCAGCCGTCATTGCTGTTTGGCGGGCCCGGGCTGGATTCGAACCTGCCAGCCTCAGGTGTATTTGGCTGGCGCCTTAGCCCATTGAGCCACAGGCGCCGAGCCTAACCTCTTTTTTTTTAACAGACTCAGTGAAGAATTTGGAAATACAGCCTGAGTCCACTTATATCGTTTTGTCCTTGATTGCAGAACAAATAACTTTCATTGATTAGAGAGGGTAAAGTCAAGATTCATACCTTTGACACAGCATACACCATTACCTACAACAGCTCCTGCTGTCATCAGCCATTCAACCAACTTTGAATGTCTCCACTGTTTGTAGACCTGAATGAAGCACAAAGATTTGCAGATAAATGGGAAGTGAAGAATGTGTATGTAAAGAATGACTTTACACTTGTCATCTAATCTCTCTGGAATTCTATTGTGAAAGATAAAGGTATTGCTCATATAACCTATAAGACACTTGAATTCAGAAAAAAAAATGTAATTCTGGATATTGGTACCTAATATTTAAAAAGAGCCAAGTTATGAAATAAGAGGAATGTTTTAGAAAAGACTGCCTTAAATAAATGCGCAAAGTATGAAAAGAATGATACAATGGGACCACTTTATTCTGAAAGACAAATTCTAAATCAGTCAGAAATAAATCTTCACTCTAATTCTAATCCCACAAATACTGCAATTACAAGGGTCTCCAGAACAAATAAAGATTGATAAGACATGGAATTTGCTCACTATTCTCTTTCCTCTCCTCCTGAAAACCTCAAATCTTCCATATATATATGATACTTATTATTCATAAACATGTGCTCATATTTCTACTATCTGGAAAAAAAAGTAAAGTACAACAACCTCTCTTAATCTAACTTCTCCATGTGGCTGTTATCCTAGTTTTCTTTTCTTTACAGCACAGAAAAATCTCACTAAATAGTTGTGAATTCTCACTTTCTTTCATTTTTACCCTCCCATTTCTCTCTATCTCAGCCAGATAAAGGGTAAACCAAGGGTGTCCAATCTTTTGGCTTCTGTGGGCCACATTGGAAAAAGAAGAGTTGTCTTGAACCACATGTTAAACACATAAACACTGGCTCGGCACCTATGGCTCAGGCGGCTAAGGCGCCAGCCACATACACCTAAGCTGGCAGGTTCGAATCCAGCCTGGGCCCGCCAAACAACAATGACGGCTGCAACCAAAAAATAGCGGGGAGTTGTGGCGGGCGCCTCTGGTCCCAGCTACTTGGAAGGAGGAGGCAGAAGAATCGCCTGAGCCCAGGAATTGGGGATTGGTGTGAGCTGTGATCCCAGGGCAACAGCTTGAGGCTCTGTCTCAAAAAAGAAAAAAAGAAAAAAGAAAAAAAAATACACAAACACTAACAAAAGCTGGTGAGCAAAAAAAGTTCCATGAATAATTTTTATGATATCTACCACCACACATAAGCAAAAATGTTCTCATGTAATAATCATAATTATGTAGTGGCTCATTCAGAGTGTCTTTTAAAATCATCAAACACGGCTCGGCGCCTGTGGCTCAACAGGCTAAGGCGCCAGCCACGTACACCTGAGCTGGCGGGTTCGAATCCAGCCCAGGCCGCCAAACAACAATGACGGCTGCAACCAAAAAATGGCCGGGTGTTGTGGTGGGCGCCTATAGTCCCAGCTACTTGGGAGGCTGAGGCAGGAGACTCGCTTGAACCCAGGAGTTGGAGGTTGCTGTGAGCTGTGATGCTATAGCACTCTATCCAGGGTAAGAGCTTGAGGCTCTGTCTCAAAAAAAAAAAAAAATCATCAAACAGGTCTCAAATTTGCAATCACTAAAATAAAAAATGTAGGTATCTAAGTAATAAAATGTCTTTGGATTTTTTCGTTGTTGTTTATTTGGATTTTTTTGCAGTTTTTGGCCGAGGCTGGGTTTGAACCCGCCACCTCTGGCATATGGGGCCAGCACCCAACTCCTTTGAGCCACAGGCGCCACCCTGTCTTGGGGATTTTTAATATATTATTATAAAAGTGGGCAACATAAAACTGATGGGATAATTAAGATTGTATTTGAGAAACTAATGCATCAATATTTGGTTCGAGGGATATAGTTGCAATTCTCAGTGAGTTCTGAAGGTGTTCATCAGATATTTTGGTTCTGATTTTACTCCTAATGTGGTTCATTTTTGAAAATAGTTGCTTGCAAATGTAGGTGCTGCCATTATATGTGTGCATTTCTCTGTATATCAATTATATTTCAATAATGATATAAATAAATATTTTTACATTTGAGGAAACCACAGTGGAATACCACATCACACCAATTAGGACTGGTACTATAAAATGATAAATCAAAATAATAAATATTGGCATGGATGTGGAAAAATAAAATATATGCATAGTCAGTTGGAATGTAAAATGATAGCATTGTGGTAGAAAACCATCTGAGTTTCCCGGAAAAACTAAAAGTATAATTACTAAACTCATATAATCCCTTAATTGAACCTTTGGGCACATATCCAAAATAATTAGAAGCATGATGTCTCGGGGACATTTATACAGCCATATTATGGTAACATTATTCACAGTAGCAAAAATGTGAAAGCAATCCAGTATCTGTGGGTGGATGACTGAGTAAGTGTAGAATATGTGTATGCCTTCATCCATTTGGGCTGTCATAACATAACACATTAAATGGTGTTTCTCACAATTCTGGAGCCTGGGAAGTCCAAGATCAGAGCACCAGAAATTTAGTGTCTGGTAAAGATCTACTTTCTGGTTAGAGATACAGGCCCTCTTCTTGCTGGACCCTAACATAGCAGTGGGATAAGAAAGCTTCCTTTTATAAGGACAGTAATTTCATTCATGAGGGCTCTACCCTAGGAACTTACCACTTCCCAAGGCCCCAACCCCTAAAACCATCACCTTGGGGGTTAATTTTCTTTTTGAGACAGACTCTCACTGTTGCCCTCGGTAGAGTGCCGTGGCTTCACAGTTCACAGCAACCTCAAACTCTTGGGCTTAAGTGATTTTTTTTTTTTTTTGAGACAGAGCCTCAAGCTGTCCCCCTGGATAGAGTGCCGTGGCATCACAGCTCACAGCAACCTCCAATTCCTGGACTCAAGCAAGTCTCCTGCCTCCGCCTCCCAAGTAGCTGGGACTACAGGCACCCGCCACAACGTCTGGCCATTTTTTGGTTGCAGCCATCATTGCTGCTTGGCAGGCCCGGGCTGGAGTAGAACCCGCCAGCTTAGATGTACAAGGCTGGCACCTTAGCCCGTTGAGCCACAGGCGCCGAGCTGAGCTTAAGTGATTCTTTTGCCTCAGCCTACCAAGTAGCTGGGACTACAGATGCCTACAACAACACCCAGCTATTTTTGTTGAAGCTGTCATTATTGGTTAGCTGGCCTGGGCCGGGTTCGAACCCACCAACTTCAGTGTGTGTGGATGGCATGGTAACCACTATGCTACAGGCACCAAGCCAGGGGTTAATATTGTAACATATGGGTTTTGGTGGGTATGCACACAGTCAGGCCATAGCAACAGTGAAATATTATCCGACCTTAAAAAAGAGAGAAATTCTGACATACGCTGCAACATGAATGTCCTCAGATATTATGGTTAAGTGTTCTGAGCCAATCAGAAGAATACACATACAATTTGTATCTTTTAATAAGTACATAGACTATTCAAATTTAGAGACAAAAAGTAGAACGGTGGTTTCCTGAGATAGCGGGTTGTATGGGTAGTTATCTTTTTTTTGAGATAGAGTATCAAATTATCACCCTGGGTAGAGTGTCATGGTGTCACAGCTCATAGCAACCTCAAACCCTTGGGAGTATATGATTCTCTTGCCTCAGCCTCCCCAGTAGCGGGGACCACAGGTGCCCGCCACAATGCCTGGCTATTTTGTTGTTGTTGTTGTTGCAGTTGTCATTGTTGTTTAGCTGGCCCAGGCTGGGTTTCAACCCGCCAGCCTCGGTGTATGTGGCTGGCACCCTACCCACTGAGCTACGGGCGCTGGCTGGTAGTTATCTTTTAACGGGTATAGTATTATAGCTTGGCCAGACAGAAAAAGAAGGTATATTAATGTGATGATTGAGCAAAAAAAAAAAAAAAATGTACTTACCATGATAAAAATATTTTACTAAAAACACATAGAAATGAACAGAGAAAAATAATGTCAGAAATGAGATTGAGATCGGAAAGTGGACCCCAAAACTAGAGTCCAGCCAGAAGGCCAAGTGGGTTCTTGGCTTTGCATAGGAAATAATTCAAGAGAAGGCTGATAGAATAAAGCAAAAGTAAGTTTATTAAAATGAGAGAAGAAAAAGGCCAGGCACAGTGGCTCATGCCTGTAATCCTGGCACTCTGAGAGGCTGAGGCAGGTGGATTGCTTAAGCTCAGTTGTTCGAGACCAGTTTAAGCAAGAGTAGGATCCTATCTCTACTAAACACAGAAAAATTAGTCAGGCATTATGGTGGGCACCTGTAGTCCCAGTTACCTGAGAGGCTGAGGCAAGAGGATCATTTGAACCCAAAAGTCTGAGGTTGTTGTTAGCTATGAGGACGACCATGGCACTTTACCCAGGGTGACAGAGTGAGACTCTGTCTCAAAAACAAAAACAAAAAAAGGTAAGAAAGTGAAAAAGAGGATGTGGCTGCCCGGTGGACAGAACAGTGGTTATCTCTGGGTGAAAGACTCAAACACAACTAGGACTTTTCCTAACAAATGCAACAACGTAACCTAATTGTATATAACCTTATATTAATCTGAAATAAAAATAAATTAATTAAATTAAATTAACAAGTTCTGATTATCAAAAAAAAAAAAAAAATCAGGGCGGTGCCTGTGGCTCAGTGGGTAGGGCGCCAACCCCATATACCGATGGTGGCGAATTCAAGCCCACCCCTGACCTAACTGCAACAAAAAAATAGGTGGAGATTGTGGTGGACGCCTATAGTCCTAGCTACTAGGAAGGCTGAGGCAAGAGAATCGCCTCAGCCCAGGAGTTGGAGGTTGCTGTGAGCTGTGTGACGCCACCGCACTCTACCCACTCTACCCAGGGTGATAAAGTGAACCTCTGTCTCTACAAAAAAACAAAAAAATAATTAAATGACTGACAAGGCTATCCAGTATTTATAATGCATATTTATCCAACAAAGCACTGGCTTTCAGAATATACAATGAATTCCTACAAGTCAGTAAAATCCACAGCCCAACGTAACCATGGACAACAGATATGGAACAGGCACTCCATTAAACAGGAGCTATTGGGGCGGCACCTGTGGCTCATCGAGTAGGGCGCCGGCCCCATATACCGAAGGTGGCGGGTTCAAACCTGGCCTCGGCCGAACTGCAAAACAGAAAAATACCTGGGCGTTGGGGCGGGCGCCTGTAGTCCCAGCTACTCGGGAGGTTGCTGTGAGCCATGTGACGCCACCGCACTCTACCCAGGGCGATAAAGTGAGACTCTGTCTCTACAAAAAAAGGGGGGGCATATCACATCCTGCCCCTCCCTCGTCACCCCACAGGCCAGCCAACACCCCTCTGCCAATCTCTTTATTCCTGGCTGTCTCCAGCTGTAGCTCCTCTTCCCATGCCCTGGCCCCGACTCTCCATGCTGGAAGTGAGGGAAGGAGAACGCGAGGCAGGAGCTGAGCTTGTCCACAGCCTGAGAACTGGGGGTGCTCTCTCGGGTTGTGGGTGTCCCCTTGCCAGCTAGGGGCGATGAATGGCCGGATCCTCTCTGCTACTCAGCAGGGGAGCCCGGAGCGACCTCTGTGCAGTGTCCCCTGGGACCCAGACTCTCCCCCTGCAGAGCAGTTTGCAGGCTTCTTCCTCCCGCCTCACTCTCTCAGTGCCTCGCCCTGACTCGTGGTGACTTTGCAAAATCTAAGAGTCGCTATTAATTTGGCTTAAAATAAACTTTATTTAACATTTAACTTCACAAAACATCCCACAGGGAGGTCCTGATGCCACTTCGCATTGGCTCTCGAAGGACTTCAGCGTCGAGGCGGGCAGCTTCCTTGTTGGGAGGGTGTGTTTTCCTCCCCTTTCGTCTTCACCCCAGGAAAGGCGCTGGGCTCTCCCCAGGACCCGGTCCAGACGGCCCTCGAGGGGTTACAGAGATCATGAACATCTAAAAAGATGGTCCTGGCTCGGCGCCTGTGGCTCAACGGGCTAAGGCACCAGCCACGTACACCTGAGCTCGCGGGTTCGAATCCAGCCCGGGCCTGCCAAACAACAATGACAGCTGCACCAAAAAATGGCGGGGCGTTGTGGTGGGCGCCTGTAGTCCCAGCTACTTGGGAGGCAGAGGCAGGAGACTCGCTTGAGCCCAGGAATTGGAGGTTGCTATGAGCTGTAATGCCACAGCACTCTATCCAGGGTGAC
>CAUYON010165965.1:0-16178 GCA_963573935.1 Arctocebus calabarensis
CGTCACCCTGGATAGAGTGCTGTGGCATCACAGCTCACAGCAACCTCCAATTCCTGGGCTCAAGCGAGTCTCCTGCCTCCACCTCCCAAGTAGCTGGGACTACAAGTGCCCGCCACAACACCTGACCATTTTTTGGTTGCAGCTGTCGTTGTTTGGCGGGCCCGGGCTGGATTCGAACCCTGCCAGGTGTACATAGCTGGCGCCTTAGCCCGTTGAGCCACAAGCCCCAAGCCGTCAGCTTATATCTTGATGACAAAAATATCTCAGCAACTTTTCAAACGCAAATGATTAGAGTCTCATCCTCAAATATAACTAAGTATGTTGGTTATTCTCCATTTGCCCAATTTCCAGTCCAGTCTCCATCCTTCTCTGCCCAGACCTGGGCCTTAGGAGCCCAATGCAGCATGCAGACTGCCTCACCCAGCCTCTCTAGCCTGCTAACTTCCAGTTGGGCTTAGCAGCGGATGGCATCACAGGACAGGAGGAAGAGGCTGGGGATGTCTTCCCTGCTCCTTCCTGGCACTGGCGCCCTGACTCAGACTGTAGCTGTTTCCCTGCAGAGGACAGCTTCCACAAGGTGATGCCTTCTTCCCAGCTTTAGCTCTCCTTGAACTCCTGGGACCCCATTTGTTCCCTTTTCCCCTTCAGGTTTAGAGAGGGCAATGGCAGGGATACAGTACATGCAGATGCTGGGAAATATCCTAAGCTCACAACCAGAAAGCGATGAAGAGCAGCAAAGTCAGCTGGTAAAACTTTTGGAACTGTCAAAAACATTGCTGTTGATGTGGAGCACAAACCTACATGCGGTCTTTGGAAGAAAATATTCAGGGAACTAGAGAGACAACGTCTAACATGAAAAGGGAGGCTACAAACTAAAGGTAGAAAAATTTGTCAAAGTTGTAGGTTTTCCATAAATGTACAAAGAATCTAAACTGCTATTCTTAGCATTTCTGTCTCAGGATTAATTGGAAGCCATTGAGCTCTGTGCATACTTCCTACGTAGAAAAGGCGTCACATTATCTTCAGATTGGAGCTCTGCCAAAGCACAGTAAAAAAACAGCTTTGAAAATTCCACAGATCTCTTTGACACACAACTGTGAGGAATCTGTGTTAAACTGCCAACCGCTAAAAAAAATTTATATATAAACCTTTCTTACATGGTTGGCTGGATAGATAATGTACTTAGTTTTAAAAGCAAACATCAAAGATGCAAAGCTTCTTTTTTGATGGGGAAGGAGGATGAAGCAGGACTGGTGAGAGTGGCTGTGTGGGGCAGCTGAAGCACCACCATACCACGTGCAAGGTGAGCTCAGCCTCAGGAGAGCCTGAAGGGGGCTAAGTAAGGCAAGTCTACTGCCTCTCCAGAAAAGAATCTGGAAGACAGGGTGTGTGCTAGTGGGTGTGCCTCCAGGCACAGGCAAGGGAGTGTGTACTTGGCAACAAATGTGATATGGTGCTGAGAAGTCTGAGAGAGCCACAGTTTGTGCTGAGATCCAACAGGAATTACTGTCCTTAACATAAAGGGCTTCCCTGGAATAAGCATGGACCATAGACAAGTGTGGTGAGAAAGATGCAAGCAAAATGCAGTATGATCATTCCTAGAAAAACCATTTAGGACTTTTTCTTTAGTATATTAAATACAATGTCAAGACCTGAGAATGAATTCTTCTAGAAACATATAAATCTTATCTCTTCTGTATTCTCTGAAAACACCATCACCATACACATCCTCCTTAAAAGATCCCTAGAGAAGGTTCCCAAGGGGAGTCTCAGGTACCCCTGTTAATTGCTACAATTCTCTCAAGTGAGTCACCAGAAGACAAATACGTAGGCTCCCTTTCACCGCATAAGTTTTACACTGATCACCACAGCACAAACCAAAAACCACTTGAACTGGGAGGGACACCAAAGAAGACAGAGGAATAATCTGAACCTCCTAAATGCAAAGGAACAACTGAATGAAGCCCTAGGGAAAGCAATAACAAACAACAAAGCCAGCTGAAAATAGTCTATAAGATCTGAAGGGAAACAGTAACTCGGACCCGTCATTGTAAAGAGCAGTAAATAGCTCTAAACACAATCACACTAGCATAGTTAAGGAGAACAAATACAAGATGAATGGTTACCACCAATTTATGGAGGCTCTCCCAGACCTAAAAAGTACCAGGTCTTGAGCTTTTGAAATTCCACTCTATTAAAAATTGTTCTATATGGAGAGAAAATTTTGGGGTGAGGGACAGGGGAAAAAATTCATATTCAAAAAGCTTCATATTAAGAATGGCTATTTTCGGCTGGGCATGGTGGCTCATGTCTGTGATCCTAGCACTCTGGGAGGCTGAGGTGGGTGGATTGCCTGAGCTCACAGGTTCACGATCAGCCTGAGCAAGAGCGAGACCCCATCTCTAAAAATACCCGGGTGTTGTGGCGGGTGCCTGTAGTCCCAGCTACTTGGGAGGCTGAGGCAAGAGAATCGCTTGAGCCCAAGAGTTTGAGGTTGCTGTGATCTGTGATGCCAAGGCACTCTACCAAGGGTGACAAAGTGAGACTCTGTCTCAAAAAAAAAAAAAAAAAATCACTGTTTTCTAATTTCTTTTCTAATAGTAGATAAGAAAAACTCTTTCCTATTTCACACAACTTAACAAGCCCAGATGACAAGATCTCCTTTTTGGGAGATAAAAGACAGAAAGACTGACTAGGACACTGTCCTATACACACAGCCAGCAGAATCTAGAAATAGCAGGTTTGAAAGACAGCCTGATTGTACGGTCCAATCCCGGTGTGTGTGTGTGTTCTTCAGGAAAATAAGTTTTTAAAAATATTTTGCTGAAAATCATATTTAAAAAGCACTCATTTTAATCACCATTTTTACTATGTCCATGTATGTCCATGTTATTTTTCAATTCTATGATTAAAAAGAGCAACAAAAGCACAAGACCCTTCCCTGTACAGTCAGACCGACACGGTTCCGTTTGCAAACGTTATCCTAGGTACCTTCCTACCCACCTGTGTTTGGTCTCCTTTTCTTCTTCCAGGAGTATCTTTCCCTCCCCCATCTTTTTTTTCCTCCAGGAATCACCCCTGGGTCACATTTGCACAAAATCTTCTAGCTCTTGATGTTGTAAACTGTCTTAAATGTTAATCCAGTACTACCTTGCTGGGGAAATGCAGAGGTTTCCATAATATATTTATTAAAGAGAAAGTCTTTAAGACCCACACGACTCCTTAATTGTGGTTCTGAATCATGCAGTAAGCATAAGGAAGATATTTTTGAATAAAGAGGGCTTTCCTTCTTTTCTCTAATTGTATTATTTAAGCAGCCACCTCCTCCACCTACTCATAAGACCAGCACTGCATCTTTACTTCCTTGAAAGGGAATATTTACCTATTAGACAACGTGTTGCTTTCCACATGATAGGGTTTTCTTTTTGCTGACCTTGAAGGGGAACGATCCAGAAGTCTCTGGGTTTGAAATGTAGGGTGATTCAAACACTGTTCTGTCAAGTATCTGTCAGCTGGGTCCAATTTCAGTAAATTCTTAGGAAATAAAGTTTAGAATTAGAAAGAACATTACAAAGTCACATTTAAATTCTATAATAATAAAAGCCTTATTTTTTTCCTTACAAAAGAAATACATGGTCATTACAGAACATCTAGCAAACACAGTTGCAAGGAAAAAAAAAACTAAAAATGCCCATCTAAAGCACCCATAATCTCCCATTGTTGTCCTCTTGGTTTATATCCTCCCAGCCCTTTTTCTGAATGCCATATATACCACTTTTTTTCTTTCATAAAATCTGGCTCGTATTATAAACACAAGTTTTGTATCCTGCACTTTTTACTTACTAATCAAAACATTTTTACAACATAAACTTTTTAAACATATTTTTAGAAAGTACATATTCACATGGCAGAATACATGGAACATACACTCTTCATCTTTTTCTTGTCCCCCAGATACCAGTCCCCCCCCCCCCTTTCTGGAGGGGATCTAGTTCCTTGTGCATCCTTCCATAGGTATTCTGTACATATCACTATCTCCTTTTATATACATACAGTACTGTACGCAGAATTGTCTGCACTTAGCTTTCTTCTCATGTGGCATAATATCTGAAGAGATCATTCCATATCAGTAAAGAGCCTCAACTGTATTTATATTATTTTTGTTGTATTGAGGTTTTTGGAATTTTTTTAAATTCCCTATCCACAGTTGGTTAAGTCTGCAGATATATAACCTATAGATATGGAGAGTGAACTGTATTTCAACTGTGGGTAAAACCAATGAAAATGAAATATATTTGTGAACAACCTTAGTTTATTTTTAGCAATTCTCTTAAGAATAAACATTCAGGTGCTTTCCTCTTCTATTATCATGAACAATGCAGTGGAAATAACTTTACAATGTGTTTTAAAATGACCATATAGAAGTTTGTAGTACAGCTATACCATGATTTACTTAACCAGTTTCCTACTGTTGGACATTTAGATGGCAGCCGCTTTTCACTATTTTAATTAATGCTGTGATGAACACCCCAAATCTTTGCATACATCCATGATCCCTTTCACAGGATAAACTCCTAAACTTTTAAGGATTCTTATTTACATGCTGCCAAATTACCCCCTAGGAAGGTTATCACAAATTATATTTTAGTCAGCAATGGTATGAGTCAACCAATTTCCTGCAACCCCCATCAATAATAGGTATTCTTATTTTTCGTACTTATAAATTAGGTGTTTAAAAAATATTTTACAGTTGTTTTAATTCACATTTTTCCTTATTAGTGAAGCTTGATATTTTTATGCTTATGGTTACTTATATTTCTTCTTTGCTTATTTTTCTATTTCTGGATCTATCCTTATTTATTTGCAAGTGTTCTTTATCCACTAAGGTACTAACCCTTTGTTTTATGTTGCACATATTAGACTCTTTACAACTAAAATTTTTTCCCAATATTCTTTATTAGTAATTAGACAATATTTTAAAAGGTAAATCATTATTAAAACTAATTTTTATTTAAAAATCAAGCAAATATGTAAAGGAAACATAACCTACCACAAAGCAATACAGCACAATAAAATTTTACTTTTTGACTCACTACCCATTCTCCCTGACAGGAAAGGACGAGTATAAAATTCCAGCACTTGCAAATCCATCTCTAGTTCATTTTTATTGGTTTTACCCACAGTTAATCTCTTTGTGATCCACTCACAAAACAATGAGAGCAAACAAATATTTGCTCCCAATAAGCCAGACTTCAATTTCAGACAACCATCTCCAACCTAGCACTACAAAAACTTGAATTCTGATCCTATCATGTATTGAAATACAATTGGCCCTCTATATCTCCAAGTTACACATCTGCAAAGTCAACCATCAGTAGACAAATAAATAAATCCAAAAACCTCAATATAATAAAAATAATACAAATAAAAGAACAATACAGTGTAACAACTATAGGATTTACAGTGTATTAGGTGTCAAGCCATCCAGAGGTGATTTAAAGTACACAGGAAGATGTGCATAGATTATATGGAAATACTGTACCATTTTATATAAAATACCCAAGCATTTGGGGATTTTGGTATCTGAGGGAGGGTTCTAGAACCAGTCCCTTAAGGATACATATGAACAGCAGTATTCTCTTTAGGTTGAAAATTCTGGTTATTGAAACTCAAAGCACTGATTACATGCAAGTGAAACTAACATTCATGTTGATTCAGACAATTCTGAAATTATCTCAATTCTTTTTTCTTCCTTATTATAGAACAAAAACTGTGGAAGTGCATAAGAACACTTAACATCAAAACAATTTTGGTCAGGCATGGTGGCTTATGTTTGTAAACTCAGCACTTTGGTAGGCTGAGATGGGAGGACTGCTTGAGCCTATGAGTTTGAAAACCAGTCTGGGTAACATAGCCAGATTCCATTTGTACAAAAAATAAAAATAATTAGCGAGACATTGGTCTGTGCACATAGGCCTAGCTATTCAGAAGCCTGATCCAAAAGGATAGTTTGAGCCCAGGATTTGGAGACTGCAGTGAGCTATGATGGTGCTGTTACACTCTAGCCTAGGTAACAGAGTACGACCTTGTCTCAAAATAAGAAAAAAAGAAACAAAGAACATAAAGAGAAGGAAAAAATGATTTCAACTCTGATATTAGTTATAAAACAAAGGAGGTGACCCTTGAGTCATCTTTTAAATTAGAAGTACATATGACCTTTCAGAAGTATTTATTACCAATAGTGCTATTTTATTTTATATCAACAGCAGAAATAACTATATAAAGAGCTACTTTATGACTATAGCTATTAATTTTCAAATTACTTGAAAGGATGAGGCCATTGTTTCTTATTTCATTTTATTTTATTTTTTTAAGATGGAGTCTCACTTTGTTGCCCTTGGTAGAGTGCTGTAGCGTCATAGCTCACAGCAACTTCCAACTCCTGGGCTTAAGTGATTCTCTTGCCTCAGCTTCCTGAGTAGCTGGGACTACAAGTGCCTGCCACAATGCCTCTATTTTTAGATGCAGGGTCTCACTCTGGCTCAGGCTGGTCTTGACCTGTGAGCTCAGGCAATCTACCTGCCTCGGCCTCCCAGAGTGCTAGGATTACAGACGTGAGCCACTGTGCCTGGCAAAGGATGCTGTCATTACGAAGAAAGCATGAAACTTAGTAGACAGTCTTTAAAACTCAGTATTTGGAAGAATAAAAAACATAAGTTAAAAAAAAAATTAGACACTCTGTAACTCAGGCTGCAGTGCAGTGACATGATAGTAGCTCACTGCAGCCTTTAACTCTCAGACTCAAATAACCCTTCCCCTTCAGCCTCTCGAGTAGCTGAGACTACAGGTGCATACCTTTATGCACAACTAAGTTTAATTTTTTTTTTTTTTTGTAGAGATGGCGTCTTACTATGTTGCCCAGGCCAGTCTAACTCCTGGGCTCAAGCCATGCTCCTGCCTCAGCCTCCTAGATGTGAGCCACCATATCCAGATCAGAATTTTTTTAAAGTTAAAATAGAGCTAATATAATTATTGTCAATTTTCTTAAAGTTATTAATAGTAGTAACACAGCTATGATTTAATAAAAAAGAATATATTTAATATTATTAATGCTAAAATTATTAATATTACGGGCTTGAATTAATTCCAGTGACTTGTACCCCCACTAAAATGACTGATGTGAATAGATATAGGAGAAGATGGCCATTTTACATACTTATATCTGGACATAAGTATCAAGGCAACTTTAGAAAATGGCAAAAAGAATTATTTCTTCATGAAAGGATAACTGGTGTTTTTCATCTTTCAAATTAAGTTTCAATAATAGCTAAAAGACAAAAGGAATGATTCTACTTATATAACATTCAATAATAACAAGGTTGTATTAATCTTTGGTGACAGAAGTCAGAATTGTGCTTTCTGGGGCTGGGGAGGGACAGGGGTGTAAAGCCTGGAAGGGGTCATAAGAAAGCTTCCAAGGTGTTAATAGTTCTCTTATTTCTCCATCTGAGTAGGGTTATACAAGTATGTTTACATTATAAAAATTAACTGAGATATAGACAATTTGTGTACCTTCTGAATATACATTTTAATAAAAATATTTATTTAATGTTAAAGAAATCTGATGGGAAATATATTTAACAAATAGGAATCAAAATGTTTAACTTCCAAACTGGCAGAAGCAAAGAGAGACTCAGGTTATCTTCCTGTTTTTACCTGTGCTAGATTATAATCAGTACTGGCTTTTTAATCAGGTACCACACTGATGCTCAGTAATTATATTTGGTAATGATCTAACAAAAAAGTTCAACTGTTTTTAACTTTAAAAAGATAAAAGGCAAAAGATATGAAATTGTATTTAATTCCGTTTCTCTACTTTATTCTACTTACATTTTAAGTTACCAATTACTAAGGCCCCAATCAGTAAGTACTGACTGTGTAAAAGAGCATATTGAAAAAAATCTGATTTAAATGATAATTTATGCCTAATTAAACTGAAAGAGCTTTGAGGATTCTTTTTCTTGGGTAGTATTTCTCAATCTATGTTCAGAAGAACACTAATGCTTTAGAGTCTTATAAAAAACAGCATTCAGTATTTAATTAAATTTGGGAAATGTTGGGTGAGACAGAAACTCTTCTTCACCATGGGATTTCTGAAAGCCTTTATAGGTTAATGAATGTTGTGAATCTTTACAAAAGGTTATATGGTATGTGGCCTTTCTCAAAAGTCACACTCCCTTTCCCCACCTCCGCCCCCACACCTGTTCACACTGTGTTCCCTGGAACACAGATTAACACAGTTTAAAGTACAGCAAAGTTCTGAGATTGCTGCTCAGAAATTGCCAGCTGTGCTAAGTGTGCCTTTTAAAGCCTCTATGCACAGCATAACCTCCACTGATTTTGATGGTTGAATGAATGGGCGTAAAATAAAACTGATCTATTAACAAGTGTTCTTTGAGGGTCTACTATTAAAAAACCAACATTTGCTTATTTATGTACTGGCTGGCTGTAGTGAAAGCTGAAGAAATATGAAAAATAGTTCTCACTCAAGGGGCTGACTGTCTATTGGGGCAGAAAAACCTGAATAAACACATCTGAGAATGTTTTTTAATAGTACAGAGCAGGAAGATTTCTGGATAGAGAGGCTAGCAGGAGGAAGAAAACTCAGGCCACTGTAATCGCAGTGATCTTGTTTATATCTAAGATAGAGCCAGAAAGAGTCTAGAAGAGAAGTGACCAAGTCAGAAAAATTAAGTTCACTGAGCAAATCTGTATAGACTATGAGAGGCCATAAATAGCACGTAAAAAACATAATGAAATCATCTTTTCTTTCAACACTGATTTTAAGGTTTGTTTTAAAACTGTATGCCTGAGCAGCTCTTGAGCGCTAATGGATTTTTGTCATTCTGCTTATTTTAGAAAAGTAATTTAGGGATCTTATGGTCCTGCCTAGATGAATCATGACAATATCAGATACTGTTGAAATTTTATATAAATTACCTTTATGTCTTTTAACATGACATAGTCCCCCATCAGTCATCATTATATTCTACTAACAAAACATTTCATTCATAAAAGCAGGCTGTGGTCACATGTAGACATGAGAGGATCCACAAACCAAAAGACATTTTGAACAGGTAGTATCAACTTGTCCTACCTTCATAAGGTCAAGCAGAATACTATTTAAAATTCCAAGGTATCTTCTCTCCAATGACTGAGGATGGTTAACAGCTGGAAACTATAAGAACAAGACAACAGTAAAGTTAGCATTTGAGGAGGGATGTGTGTGCATGTGCTTATGAGTGTTACGGAAGAAAGCAGAGCAGAAGTTACTGCCCTACTATTCATCCAAGTCCCATTCTTATTTTTAGATTACTTTTGGTGTCTATGTATTTTAAATATGGATTAATAGGACTGGGTATTGAATAAAAGGGAAACTGACAGGTGGAAGATGATACTTAAATCTAGGCAGACAATACTGAGGAATGAAAAGGAAATAAAATGAAAAAATTTGAAACTGTACCTTACAGTTTATAGAATATTGTCTGCTTATACAATCAGTTCTAATACAGTGCATACAGAATTTGCTTATACACACTTACAATTACTTCTTAGAATAACTGGGGAATTGGCAGGAGGGATACAGTATCAGACAGAATTCTTACACTTTTTCTACAACATATTATTTACTCCTGAAAATGGTGAAGTAAAAAAAGAAAAAAAGGCAGTGAGTGGCCAACACCTAAAAGGTCACTGCAAAGTAAAAAGAGTGAATTCAGGTATATGTCCTATTATTGCTTTTAATATAATCTTGGAATGATCTATTTTCAAATCCCTCCTTTTTTGTAGGCTGGAACAGAGAGAAGACAAACATAGGTTCCTCATAAATGCATTTTTAAACAAAATGAGGGGAAGGGGTCAAGCTTATTTTGATGTTCTTTCCTTCCCTCTGCCAACTCACGTTCTACAGTATTTCAGGGGATGTTTAAACTGATATCTCTAAATATGCTAAATAAAGTGGATGGCAGGACTAATTATGTAGTAAAATTTCAAACAAGGTATTTAAAGAGTGATTATGACATCATTCCTACAATGTGTTTGGTATGGCAGTAGACAGAGACTTTGGGTAAGACCTAAGGGGTATGGAATCTGTGGCCTTAAGGAAACTACGGTCTTCCTGGTCCTTCAAGTTCAGCCTTTTGACCAAATCCAAATATTACATTACAAATCTTTTCATTTAAAGAGGTGCAGCAGAGAAAGATGAAGCTTTTTTTGCTTCCTTTGGTGCTTAAGAAAGAACAATCTTGAAATCAGAAGGCTGTAAGTTCCCCACACTCAAAATGAACCCACAGGGTAATATTTGAACTGGGATTCAAGAGGTAAGAAAAATAGGGCAGCCCCTTCTAGATAGAGGAGAAGAAGAAATAACATGAACTTAACACAGATGCACACGCAATAACTTAAAACTAGTTTCTGGGGGAAGTGATGCAATGTGAGGCATTTTAGATATTATTATTCCTATTTTAGAGATGAAGAAGATGACAATCAGAAAGTTCAAATAACTGGTTCAAGGCAAGTTATATAATTAAAAAGCAGTAGAACTAGTGTTTGTACCCAATCCTGTGATTGAAACCCACACTCTTTCTAAACCTAGGCGCCTCTCCTAAGGGAAGTTCCTTTTGATGTTTTTAGAGCATTAAATATCAGCCCAAAGAGAGAGACACCTACCATACTGTGATAAAAAATGCTACACTGGTACGTTTTAATTAATACCACGTATTTTGCTTATGAGATCTATTTTATGCTACTGGATATCCTCCATTCTTGTTTTTTCAGGAGTAACATTTCATTAATAAAATTAATGCTGAAAGTTAAAAGGTATTAGAAATATTACAATAAGAAATGACCAAGTAAACTAACTTAAAAAAATTAATTTATGTGTTTTTCAATGACATCTACTATTCTGAGGTCACTCAAAAAAACAGCCAAAACTCAAGCACAGAAATTTAAAGTATATCCCAATCAATGGTTTATTTTGTTTTCTTTCTTAATCACTTGGTAGATACAATATAGTGAGAACGCCTCTGTAGTGAATACTATGTGCCAGGCACTGGCCTGGGCATTTTACATATAACATTTCATCTTTACACCAATCAAATCTGGCAGTACTTCTGTTATTATTTTACACAAGAAAAAACAAAGGTACAAGATGGTGAAATAACTTCCTGAGGTCATTCAAGTAGTCAGTATGGAACCAGGCAGTGAATCCCAGTAGTTTAACTCCAGAGCTCATGCCCTACTTATATATATGAGAAATCAATTTTTACATTTTCCCGCAGAGAAGGAACATTAAAAAAGAGACTTCAAGGGGGGTGGCAGAGGAAAATCTGGCCTGATGAACCAGGAGGTCTGGAGAGCCCATAGGAATGTTGATATGAAGTAACCTAGGTAACCAATAACCAATAGAAAGAGAGCATCAATGACCAATAGGAAAGGGCAATAATACTGCCTGGAGATTCTGAGAGACCAATGAAAGACTTGTGACCAATTTCAAATGGAGAGGGTAGTTATACCTCTGCAGGCCTTTGTGGCTCTGTCTCCGTCACCTTTCCTCCTTCATGAGAGGGACCCCTTTCCAACTCTCTTTGGAAGTGCTCTAAACTTTCTCTTTGTTCTTCCTAAATACAATCTCTCTTTGTTACCCTGAAACTTGTGTAGGTTACCTTTACTTTCTATCCACATTGCTTCTGCCACTCTAGTTGTATTTTCAGTTTCCACTCACTTTTGTTTTCAATTATCGCTGTGCCTCAGTTGAACTTTCTAGCTCAGCCAAGCAATCAAACCAGGTCAACTGGGTTCAGAGAACTAGGACCCCAGCCCCCAACATTTCCAAGTAATGTAAACCATTAGAGCAACTTCTTGTGGATTTTCCAGTCTCTACATGATTGAATCCAAATGCACATCACACCAGACTGGTTACTGCTGAGCCTGGGGTTCACAGTAGCTTTAGTGTACACACCCTACATGCTTATCTATCTGTCCCAGACATTCTCAAGTAATATGATAAAGGAAAACTTCCCTCACAATATGTTATTAAGCCTCCAAAGAGATTAAGGCAATTTAGTTAAGAAACTACAAAGACTTTCAGACTAAAAAGTAAAAGTACTAAGGTTTATAAAAGCCAAAGTGTCATGAAAGCAGCAATTTCCCTTAAGGACGTTTATAATCACCATTATCATACACTATCTAGCATTTTATAGATAATGTTGTTTAGTGAGGAGGACTGTGAACAAAAAGAACCATAGAGAAATGAGGGAAAGATATATCCTCTGTGTGGCCTATGGAATCCAAATGCCATTTATTCTTCAATATCCATTTCAAATTTCAAATGCTTCATAAAACCTTCTCTAATAAATCTCCAACCATGATTTCTAGCTTTTCAGAACCTAACATTCTTCATGATCTAAAACATATTGAGATATATTAGGATACAACAAAGAACACAGTACTTTATTATATTCCACACTTTCTTATAAATTATATTGTTTTCTAATTATTTCATGGATGAAAGCCTTAACTCTTCAGCTAGTTTATAAGTTATAAAGGAAAAGTACCATACTAGATCTGTTTATTCTTGCTTCAGAGAATCTAGCATAGAGTTTCATTAACCAGATCAACAGCAAGTCAGCTGGCAAACCAAGCTTAATATTCTAGCAGTAATGTTAAAATCCTGAGGTCAGATATTTAATCACGCAATACTATTCAACCTAGCAGCTGGGCTCACTATTCTAGGTGGGCTGCAAATGAAATGATGAACATTACAGTTCATTTTCTCAAGGAATTCAATAGTCCAGTGAATATGCATATTTGCAAATAGCTACTTCAAGGAGAATACAATGGGTACTACAAAAGAGATATGAGCAGAGTGCCTGGAATAGTGTAAAGGGCTTCACGGAGACAGAACATTTGGCCTGAGTGTGGGGGAGAGAGGAGGCGAAGGAAGTAGGTTAAGTTTTGGGAACATTATAGAAATGAAAATGTAGACTACAGAAACAACATGTCAAGGAAATGGTCAGAGGTTCAATGTGGCTGAAGAGACAGAGGACAGAAAAAGTGAAGATGAAAAAGAATTTAAACTTCTTCAGCAATCCTGCAGAGATTTTTAAGCAAAAGGAGGATAGAATTAAGTGTGCAATTTGAGAAATGTGAAAAGACTGAAGCAAAGAGGAAATGTTGGAGAGAGCAGTTTGGAAGTGGTTATCAACAGTTAGGTGAAGGTGACAAAGTGAAAGAAGCATCAGAGATGATAGCAATGGAATATATTGAGCCTGAATGTTGGTAACACAGATTGGTTCAGTTGTTCCTTGAAGGTTTAATGAATGCTTACTGGATATGCTAGGTTCTGTGTTAGATGCTGGAAATACAGTGAAAAGGGGGAACTTATATTCTAGTAGGGGAGGATTAGATAGTTAATAACAAACAAGTTAACAAATAGCCAAAATAATCCCATACTTGGATAAAAGCTATGATAGAAAAAAGAAAGGTGCTATGGCAGAGAGAGACTAGGAAGGAGAGGGGGATGCCACGTTGGGTGGCCAAAGAGAAGGGGCATTCTCTGAGTTCAGATTTACAGAATAAGAAGGGGCCACACAAGGGAAATACCTTCTGGAGAAGAAGCCATAAGTCCCAAATCTGTGAAGCTAGAAACACTTTCGAATGTTTGTAGAGGCCAAATACCAAGAAAAGCAAGTGTGGTAAGAATCTGGAGAGGGAATGGAATGGAGATAGGTATGAGATGACGTCAGGGAGCCAGAAGGACCTGGATCAGACAAGGCTGCACGGGCCATGGCAATGAGTGTAGATTGACCCTTGGTGAAATAGGAATTCATTAATTATGACCAACATTATTTATGAATATAATAGATTTTCCTTTCTGCAAGACTGAGGGCAAGTTCTCCTGGTCATCACATTTTCAACATCTAGTATGACAAATGTTCAATAAAGTTGAACTAACTTGCTGAACCATATCTGCTGTTTGTACCCTCATTAATGGTAGGAATTTGGTAAATTTTGGCTTTTAAAAGCAAAAATAAAGGAAGAAGAGATAAACTTGCCTGAGGTAACAGATTTGAAAGAAAGAGAGAAAGCAGGAAGGAGATAAAAGACCCTGTGTATGCCTCTATCCATTCACTTGGCCCATATTCACTAAGCCTAGCAGGAGCAGGCACTGTGTTGGGCCCTCACTGTGTGAGCAGTGGTAGTTTTCAAAAAGAAATTAACTGAGGGCCAAAAAAGCCAAAGGAAAAAACCCAAAGTGCTTTACTAATGGCAAGGTAACATGGTTTGAGAGTTATGCATTTCCTTTCAGAAGAAAGGAAGTAGTAGTGAGATTACTTCACAGTTCCCATAGGAGTGGTTGAAAACTGAAAAAAATCACTTTGGGGGTAGGAAGAGAGAAAGCAGCCTTCAAGTCCCTGGCCACTCCAATAAGGCGCCTACATAAGTGAGATGCTTCTCATTTGGGGCAACTTTATATTTTGTAAGATGCTTTTTAGCATATGCTTAGAAAACATGTTTTGTACAATATACTAGGTTTGAAAAAAAGATTTGATATTGGCCAAGATGGCGGTCTGTAGTCAGCTTTCCGCAGACGCTCCCGTCCAGAAGGAGAGTTAAAGGACAGAAATTTAGCAAGAAAGCCAACGGTTTGGAACTGAGCCAAAAGAGAAGGTAGAAGAATGCACATCAACCCTGCTGGAGCGACCTGCGACCCCAAGGATACAAATAAAAGGTACAGAACACATAACCAAGCGGACAGGAGTCCCCTCCCCCCATGAGATCAGCTGGCAGCATATTCCATACTCCATACAAACATGCGAGCAGAGTTCAGATGTCCTCCCACTCTACCCCAAGGGAGGGACCCTCTAAAAACCAGACCTCCTTCCCCTACTAGGGTGCCATAGCACTCTCCTGCCAGGCATAAAACTCTATAAAACGGTATATATTCTCTACCTGCAAGTTTGAACTCCCGGCACTCCCCTCCACTCTCACCCTGAGGTCTGGAGGTCTGTCCCCCATGGAGTCCAGATTCTTGGACATTTTCTTGAGGGGTGTGGACAGGACATGGGCTGTTCTGATCTGTGCTGATTTTCTGGCTCATTTTCACTCTCAGGAATGGTGAGAGGAAAGTGAGCTGAGAGGAGGCCAAACTGGAGAGGTGGTCCCCTGAGGCACCGAGCAGGAGCGATGGCTGTGGGCCTCGCACCCCTGGAGATGTTTTGAGGAGACACTCCCACTCTCTCTGGGTGGCCAGGGGAAGCTGGCTTCTCTGGTAGCAGCCATAGGCAGAGCAGTCCTGCGGCAGAGGGGCAGGACTTGGGAGTGAAGGATATGCCTGAAGCGGTACCAGGATGGCTGGGGCAGAGCGCGGGGATTAGAATATACGCTGAGAAAGCTTTGCTAAATTTCAGCCGCACCTGGCCCTCAGGGGATGACAGCTGAGACAAAGGGCTGAAGCTCACAGACTGAGTCAGGACTATTAGCAGCCCAGCATCTCTTCCACAGGGCAGAAATTAACTTGTTCTGTTCTATCAGCAACATCAATCAGGGACAGGGCTGGAACTGAGTGAATTGCCCCAGCCCCTATAGAGTACCCAGGTTATTAGGCCTCACCTCCCCCCTGCCAACACCGACAGAAATTGGTGGACTGGCTGAGGAGCCACAGAGTCCCTTGTGACCTAGGCAGGTGCAAACCTCTAGAGCATCTGCTCATTGGAGGGAACTGGATCACAGACCTGCGGGGTTACCAGAGACTGGGTGTGACAGAGGGGTAAGCCGGGGAAGGAGGCATCAACCTTCCCAGACTATTTTACTGGCTGGGGGGCCCTCCTGAGCTCACAGAACCCTGGAGCAAGTTATACTAGAGCAGCCAGCAGACTCCTGCTATCTAGTCGCCAGAGACTTTTCAACTCTTTGACTTGAGGTTGGTACTGGCTGGGACAATTGATTGGGACCTCTTCAACTGGGCCAATCACCCAAGGACTTTCCAATGTGGTACACTGGGTGTGTAGTAGTGGGAAGGTTTGATTTTCCTTTTCCAATTGTTGTCTGTGGGGGGCGTGGTGACCTAACTGCTGGTATTTCTCCACAGCTCAGATTCCAACACAGAGTAACCGATT
>CAUYON010165974.1:0-12378 GCA_963573935.1 Arctocebus calabarensis
ATGCCAGTATCTGCAATTTCTGAGACTTTGTGATATAGGCCATTCTCACTGGAGTTAGATGGTATCTCAAGGTGGTTTTAATTTGCATTTCTCTAATACTTAGGGATGATGAGCATTTTTTCAAGTGTTTACTGGCCATTCATCTGTCATCCTTAGAGAAGATTCTGTTCATCTCTCTTCCCCATTGATGTATGGGATTGTTGGTTTTTTTCTTGTAGATTAATTGAAGTTCTGTATAGATCCTGGTAATTCAACTTTTGTCAGATTCAAAATGTGCAAACATCATTTCCCATTGGGTAGGTTATCTGTTTACTTTGGTTGTTGTCTCCTTAGATGTACAGAAGCTTTTCAGTTTAATTAAGTTCCATTTGTTTATTGTTGCAGTTGTTGCTATTGCCATGGCAGTCTTCCTCATAAAGTCTTTCCCCAAGCCAGTATCTTCCAGTGTTTCTCTAAATCTTTCTTTGAGGATTCTTATCATCTCATGCCTTAAATTTAAGTCCTTTATCTATCTTGAATCAATTTTTGTGAGTGAAGAAAGGTGTGCATCCAGTTTCAAATTTTACATATGGATATCCAATTCTCCCAGCACCATTTATTGAATAGGGAGTCTTTCCCCCATTTGGTTTATCAAACATTAGATAGGCTGTAAGTTCTTGGTTTCGTTTACAGGTTTTCTGCACGATTTCAAGTATCTATGTCTCTATTTTTGTGCCAGTACCATGCTGTCTTGACCACTATGACCTTGTAATACAGCCTAAAATCTGATATGGTGATACCCCCAGCTTTTTTTTTTATTACTAAGAACTGCCTTACCTATACAGGGTTTTTTCTGGTTCCATACAAAGTACAGAATCATTTTTTCCATGCTTGAAAGTAGCATGTTGGTACTTTAATAGGGATGACATTGAATTGGGAAATTGCTCTGGGAATTATAGATGTTTTAACAATGTTGATTCTTTCCAGCCATGAGCATAGTATGTACCTCCATTTGTTAAAGTCCTCTGCTATTTCCTTTCTTAGGGTTTCATAATTTTCTTTAAAGAGGTCTTCACTTCTTTTGTTAGGTATATTCCTTAAGTATTTCATTTTCTTTGGGGCTATAGTGAAGGGAGTTGTGTCCTTAATTAACCTCTCATCTTGACTGTTGTTGGCCTATACAAAGGCAACTGACTTGTGGATGTTGATTTTATATCCTGAGACCTTACTGTATTTTTGATGACTTCCAAGAGTCTTATAGTTGAGTCTTTGCAGTTCTCTAAGTATAAGATCATATCATCAGCAAAAAGGGAAAGTTCGACCTCCTCTGCACCCATCTGGATGCCCTTTATTTTCTTGTCTTGTCTAATTGTATTGGCTAGAACTTCCAGCACTATGTTGAATAGCAATGGTGACAGAGGACAACCTTGGCTGGTTCCAGCTCTAAGAGGAAAAGCTTTTAATATTACTCCATTAAGTAAAATATTAGCTGTGGGTCTATCATAGATAGCCTCAATCAGTTTAAGAAATGTGCCACCTATACCTATACTCTTCAGTGTTCTAATTAGAAAAGGAGCCTGAATTTTATCAAATGCTTTTTCCGTATCTTTTGAGAGGCTCATATAATCCATGGTTTTGCTTCTGTTGATAAGATGGATAACGTTTATGGAATTGAATATTTAGAATATTAAATCTAGTATTTATTTCCCTGGGATGAAACCTACTTGATCAGGATGTATGACTTTTTTGATGATAAGCTGTAATCTATTGGCCAAGATTTTGTTGAGAATTTTTGCATCAATATTCACTAGTGAGACTGGTCTGAAATTCTCCTTTTTAGTTGGGTCCTTACCTGGTTTTGGTATCAGGGTGATATATGCTTCATAGAACATATTGGGGAAGATTCCTTCCTCCTCAATTTTTTGGATAATTTCTATATATAGGAATAAGCTCTTCTTTGAAAGTTTGATAAAATTCCAGTGTGAAGCCATCTGGACCAGGGCATTTTTTTTTTTGGGGGGGGAGACTTTTTATTGTTTGTTTGATCTCAGTGCTTGAAATTCATCTGTTCAGAAGATCTATTTCATCTGGGCTAAGTCTAGGGAGAGGGTATGATTCCAAATATTGATCCATTTCCTTCACATTGTCAAATTTCTGGGCATTAAGTTTCTGGTAGTATTCAGAGATAATCTCTTGTATTTCTGTAGCATCAGTTGTTATTTCCCCTTTATCATTTTTAATTGAGGTTACTAGAGATGTTACCTTTTTATTTCTAGTTAGCCTGGCCAAAGGCTTATCTTTTTATTTATTTTTTCAGAAAAACAACTCCTTGTTTCATTAATTTTCTGAATGATTCTTTTGTTTTCAATTTCATTGATCTCTGATTTAATTTTGGATATTTCTTTTCTTCTGCTGGGTTTAAGCTTAGATTGTTCTTCTTTTTCTAATTCCATCAGATGACTTGTGAGTTTGTTGATACACTCGCTTTCTGTTTTTCGCATGTAGGCTTCTAAAGCGATAAATTTTCCTCTCAGGACTGCTTTTGCTGTATCCCATAGGTTTTGGTAGTTTGTGTCTTCATTGTTGTTATAGTCAAGGAAGTTAATAATGTCCTTTTTTATTTCTTCCTGCACCCAAGTGTCATTCAGCATAAGAATGTTTAACTTCCAGGCCTTTGTTTGAGGTTGAGTATTTTCGTTGGAGTTGAGTTCCACTTTTAGTGCCTTGTGGTCTGAACAGATGCAAGGTAGAATTTCAATTCTTTTGATCCTACTGAGGTTTGTTTTGTGTCCTAGGATATGATCAGTTTTGGAGAATGTGCCATGGGATGATGAGAACAATGTATATTCTATATCTTTGGGGTGGCATACTCTATATACATCTATCAAGCACAGTTGTTCTAAAGTCTCATTTAAATCTCTAAATTAAATATTTTTATTTAAAGATTAAAGTCTCATTTAAATCTCTAAATTAAATATCTTTATTTAATTTCTGTTTAGGGGATCTGTCCAACTCTGAGAGAGGGGTGTTAAAGTCCCCTGTTATTATGGTGTTATAGGATATCGTATTGCTCAGATTAAGCAAGGTCTGTTTCAAGAATCTGGGAGCATTTAAATTTGGTGCATAAATATTTAAAATTAAAATGTCGTCTTATTGTATTTTTCCCTTAGCCAAGCTGAAGTGACCCTCATTATCTTTTTTAACTTTAGTTGCTTTAAATCCACATGTATCTGAGAATAAGTTTGAAACCCCTTCTTTCTTCTGAGTTCCATGTGCCTGAAAAATTGACTTCCAACCCTTAACTCTGAGTTTTAATTTGTCTTTTGATGTGAGATGTGTTTCCTGCAGACAACAAATAGATGCTTATGTTTTTAATCCAATCAGCTAATCTATGCCTCTTTAGTGGGGAATTCAAACAATTGACATTTATTGAGATACTTGATAAGTGTGGTAGTGTTCTATTTATCGTATTTTGTGAAAGTCCATTGGTTAGTTTTGTCTTTTGCATCATTGGGGAAACTAGGTTCTGTCCTATAATTTTCTGGATGTTTACTTTGCTGAAGGTCCATTGCGATAGTCAGTATGTAGGACAGGTTGAAATATTTCCTGTAAAACTGGTCTTGTGACAAATTTCCTCAGTGTTTGCATATCAATAAAAGATTTGATTTCTCCATCAATTTTAAAGCTTAGCTTGGCAGGGTATAGAATTCTGGGCTGGAAACTGTTCTGTTTAAGAAGGTTAAAGATAGATGACCATTATCTTCTGGCTTGAAAAGTTTCATTAGAGAAGTCTGTGGTTACCCTGATAGGTTTGCCCCTTTAGGTCAGTTGGCGCTTACTCCTGGCAGCTTGCACGATCTTTTCTTTTGTTTGACTTTATATAAATTCATCACGATGTGCCTTGGAGAAGTTCTATTTGAGTTGAGATCAACTAAATCAGGGGACTGATATCCCTCTGAAAGGAGTATGTCAGAATCTTTGATGATATTTGGGAAATTTTCATTTATAATATTCTCTAGAATGGCTTCCATTCCTATGGGGCATTGTTCTTCCCTTTCAGGGATACCTGTAACTCGTATGTTCGAATGCTTCAAAAAGTCCCATAATTCTGTCAGTGAATGTCCTGCTTTCCCTCTCTTCTTTTCAGCCTCTTTATCCAAGTTGTCTCAAGAGCTTTATCCTCTACCTCTGATATTCTTTCTTCTGCATGATGTAATCTGTTATTGATAGTTTTGTTTGCATCCTTAAGTTCCCTAATTGACTACTTCAGTTCCTTCAGCTCTGCTATATCCTTTTTATATTCTTTATATCGTTCATCTCTTATTTGATTTTGTTTTTGAATTTCCTTTTGGTTATTACCCACTTTCTCAGCAATTTCCTTTATTGTTTCCATTATCTATATTTTAAATACCCTTCTGTCATTTCTAACATTTCTTTATAGAAATGGGGGAATCTTCTGCAGTAGCTATCTCACTAGAAGTGGTTACTCTGGCCTGGGATTTCATGTTGTCAGGATTTTTCTGCTAATTCTTCCTCATGAGTGCTTTCTTGTATCTGTTTCCTTATCCCAATTTTCCTTTCACTTCTTCTTGCTCTTTAAGTTACTGTAGCACTGGCCTAAAGTTTTAATGAGTCCTTTTGGTGCGAGACCAGAAGGATGAAAAAATTGAAGAGCAAGAAAGGAAGAAAGATTTAAGGAAGAGAGAAAAAAAAGAGAGAGAGAGAAAGAAAGGGGGGTAAGTAAAAGTAAATACTGGCAAAAAGAAGAGAGGTACTGAAAGAGGGAAACAGGAGAAATATAGGTGTGTAGTAGGATACTAGGGCTGAACCTTAAAGACCCCCAACCTCCAGGTGTGCTGGGTTGGGTGATTCCCTTGAGGTCAACAGCTCTTAGCCAGCCAGCTCAGACACAATACCTCTCCTCCACCAAGTAGAGAGGAAAGACAAAAATACTGTGACTCAAACCAAAACAAATAAGTAAAAACCCTTATGGGATAAAAATTGGGGGGGGGGATAATAGGGACAAAAACAGTAGCAAAAATGAAATTCTAATTGTTGAAGAAAGCAAAAATAGAAGATTGTATTTAAACTAGAATGGTGAAAGAAAAAAAGAAAAAGAAAAAATGCCAAGGAAAAAATGTTAAAATAAAAATAAAAATAAAAACAGAAACAAAACAAAAACCCACAACCTAGAAACCAAACAGTATATACATCTTGCTAAGTATTGACCGGGCAACAGGTGATCTTCTGAGGTATGAGATGTTAATCACAATGTTGATATAGCTATACGAGATGAGGACTCAAGGCCTCTGCTGAATACTTAGACCCTGCAGGCTTTGGAGCCCAAATAACTCCTCAGCCCAGTCAAAAGACACTTCAAGCCATAAACCTTGGCCAAGCAGAAACTTTCCAGGGAGAGCACTTATCCCTGGGATCTCTCCTGGCATGGCTGCCTGCTTATCCAATGTGCCAAGTCCAGTCTTCTCCTATGTCCCTGAGGGCCACAGCTGTCAATCTGCCAAACACTGGGATCTCTGTACTTGCCCAGCATCTCAATCCCTGCTTTGGGCAGCTCAGTAAATAGATTACTCACCCAAAGTCTCCCCGCTGACCCCAGCGCTGCAACACTTAGGGGTAGTCCACAGCTGAACGATATTAGCTCCTTTCTGGCTCAATGGCTCGGTCTGGGGCCCCAGACAAAACCCAAAGTCATCCGCACACCAGCCCAAGATCTCCCCAGGCAGTTCAATCGAGTGTCCAAGACCAAAAACACCAAACCAGCCCCCAGGTAAAGCTTTTCCCGCTTGCAATCTTGCTGTTGCTTTGGTTACAGCTGCAGGCAGCCTCTGACAGAACAAATGCACCATCACTTGCCAGTTTTCCATGACTTCTGTCCCCCTTGTGGGGTCCAGAAGTCTTTAACTGACCTCCTATATCACCAAAGGGAAGCCTCTGAGTGAAACCCACTGGCCAGAGATGCCTGGGGTCCTCTCTCAGAAGCTGCTACTCAGCCTCCATCTTCCTCGGAAAGGCAATAATTTATTTTTTTTGTACTGTTATAACCAATCCTTGCTCCTCCTAATTAATTTATTGAGAATTAAATGATATTGAATTTGCTCTCAATAGATTTTTTTAGATATTGCTTTTAATTTAATTAATTAGATATCGCTGTTATTTTTATTTTATTATCTCATTTAAAAAACTTACACTTTCTGGTGTGGTGCCTGTAGCTCAGTGAGTAGCGTGCCAAGCCCCATATGCCGAGAGTGGCAGGTTCGAACCCAGCCCTGAAAAAAAAAAATAGCCGGGCGTTGTGGCAGGTTCCTGTAGTCCCAGCTATTCGGGAGGCTGAGGCTAGAGAATCGCCTAAACCCAAAAGGTGGAGATTGCTGTGAGCTGTGATGCCATAGCTCTCTACTGAAGGTGAAAAGTGAGCGTCTGTCTCTAAATAAATAAATAAAAACATACTTTCATGTCATTGATACACAAAATTTTCTTAGGTCCTTAATTGTTTTTTCGTATTATGGTGGGATTTCTGAATATGATTGGTATGTTTCTTTTATTTTATACTATAATGTTTAAAATACTTTCATTGTGTCTTTTCATCTTATTCATGCTTGAGAATTTCTGTTCACGGGTAATTTTTTATAATCTTTTGACTCTCTTTGTCTTATATCTTTGGCTAGTTAGATTTTTCTTTCTGAAATATTGTTTGGGTAAGAAATATTTTGTTCTTTGAGACTTCCGCAGGTAAGGGAAACGGGAAATGGTAAGGTGAGAGAAGTTTACTTGGTGAGGCTGTCTGAAGGTTTTTAGGAATGCCTGGAGGCTGCTATTTTTCCTTACTGAGTTTATACACACACATATAAATTAAATATATATACTAGACAGGGCAAAGATGTTTCACGTATCATGGTTTTAGGTTTGCATTGTCGAGATTTTATTTTCTTTTTTAGAGAATCAGACTCATTATCTGCTTTCTTGATTTCCAGCAGCCAGTTTAAATATTCTAAAACTTATATAGACCTCCATCTAGTTAGTTTTCAAAATTTTATCATTTTACTGAAACATCACAGATTTAATTATCCCCGCAGTGTGAATTCTGGGAGTAGATATTGATATAGTCATTTTCCATTTCTTTGTAGTCTTTTCATAAAACCCTTTTATTTAGAGTGAAGGAAATTCTATACGACACAGTTTTGAATATCTTTTTGGCTTGAGACATGAACATATATTACTGGTTTATATAGGGAAAAAAAAAAAAAACCTGAGACATAGTTTGCAGCTGTCCAAGGCTATGCTAGGATATGTAAATAATGTATCAGTAGGAGAATATTGGAATCATAAATACAGATGATAGAGTTGACTTCACACCAGATGTGGATTTAGGTAAATTTCTAAATATTGCTTAGAAATAGGTGGTATTTTAGGCTTTATCATGTCTTGTGTTATTTATAAAAATTAATGTAAGCAAGTTAGTAGGGGAGAAAAGTTAGGTGATTGTAGGTAATGGAACCACTTTAAGAAAAAGGAAACTAAGGAAAATAATGCAAACTGCTAATTCCAGAATCTTGTATCTATGCAAAATATACTAATCGTTTTCCCCATTTTGCTTGTGTTTTCTTTGTTGCCTACTTTGATTTTATTTTGTCCATCTTTCTCTTTGGCTCTTTTCCCTATTACCACACTCTGCTCTCTGAGGGATTACAGATCCAATGTCCTCTATGCAAATTGGGACAATCTTAAGTAACATTGAGGTATTTACACCATCACCTCAATTATTCAACCGAATGGGGGAGAAGCATTAATGCAGTTCAGAAAAAATGATTTGTTTGCTTTTGGCATGTGATTATAATGTTGCTCAATGAAAACCATTACTCTTCAAATTCCAATTTGCCTAGATAAAATTATTTCTTCATCTATTACTTTCATGTTACTATTGCATACATTGGATAATTGCTTTTCCGTTCTTGTGATACTTTACCAGGAAGAATGTTCTTCAACTCCACCAAGGTAAATAAAAACAGTGGATATACAACTACAACTCTACATGAGAGAAAAACAAAAAAAATTCAGGTGAGGGGGGGATGTATGGGGGAGTATTGGCCAGTTCTCACCTAATGGGCACAGTGTAAGGGCATACAACACACTCCCTGGTTGAAGGGCTTACTACGTAACCTTATATTAATCTAAAATTTTTAAAAAATCAACAATTAAAAGAATATTTCTTCCTTTTTTTTTTTTTTTTGAGACAGAGTCTCATTGAATGCTGTGGTATCACAGCTCACAGCAACCTCAAACTCTTGGGCTTAAGTGATTCTCTTGCCTCAGCCTCCCGAGTAGCTGGGACTACAGGCACCCGCCACATGTCTGGCAATTTTTTTGTTGCACTTGTCATTGTTGCTTGGCAGGCCCAGGCCAGGTTTAAACCCGCCAGCCCTGATGTATGTGGTCAGCACCATAACTGCTGAGCTATGAGCACCAAGCCAGAATATTATTTCTTGATACCTGGGCATAGGCTCAAAAATGGAACAGGAGAGCAAAACTAAGTTTTATTGTACTTAGAATTATTAAGAAAGTTGAGTATAAAGTATTTTCATCCAGGAAATACGGCAAACCAGATAAAGTTAGCTGTACGTATTAGAAAATTCAACATTCATAATTAAGAAAAAGATGTAGCAAAAGGTGAGTCTGACTTTAAGAAGTTTTAGGTGTTTATGATATCTTTCATCACAGATAAGATTAATATAATCTTGCTCTCAGTGTTAATGTGTATAGAAAAGTAAGAATCACATCTTTCTTAACTATATGTGTAAGGATTCAGAAGCCTGAAAAATGATCAAATGCATTGATTGATTTCCCGAGTGCATTGATTTATTTCCCTTTACCATTATCTGAATTCTTGCTTTCTGGTTTGGATGATTGAAATTATGATGAATAAAGTGAGGCATTACTGCTAGGTCTAGTCTAACATTTTAAGAAACCCTGCAGTGGAATTTCGCACCCAGATTTGTAAAGGACTAATTTCCACAAGGGTCGAATTTGTCTTCTGTGTTGTTACTCAAGCATCTGGATAAAAGCTGCAAGGCATTGAATACAACCTCAAAGGCATGCATTCATTGAAACCCCCTGTTGTGATAAACAATGAGAATAGAGAACTGTTTGTAACTACTTGTCCTACATTTTTAATTTGTGCACAACTTGAATAATTCATTTAAAAATATTTTATCATTTTAAATTAACTCCATATACGAGATATGAGAGGAGTCTGCTTTGAAATCACTGCATTCCACAAGCTGTACATACATATGCTATGAAACAATTCATTTTTTTGTCGACATAGGCAGGATACAGAAATGCACTTCAGCAATATGCTTAGATATTTGGTGGGAATAGATCGATTACTTGTAGTTGGGATGATTTCACATGGTGTCAGGCACTGCCAGGGCTTAGCTTCTTTGTCCTGATACTACAAAGATCAATGACATGAAAAATCAAACACATAATTGAAACAGATTTACTGAAAATTGGAGAAGAAAATGTTTATCAGATCAATATAGAGGAAATGCTTTCTTTTAACATATTTGATTGTTCTTTTACCATATTTCTCATACATGTAATATGTCTTTTATGATGAAGAAATGTTTTGCAAGTGAAAGTTTTCAATGTACAGGTTCCAGGAAGCAAGTGGTTAGGTATTATTTCAGAGAAGAAACTATGAAGATCATAAGGGCTTGGAATAATGTACTGCAGAGTTTGCTTATATGTTTTTGGCAAACAGAGATTCACTGAGAACTTTAAAAACAAGAGAGGCTATTATAGGAATAATTTACTTTTTTTTTCCATCTCTCAAATGTTTGCGTTGAGGACCAATAGATGTGTAGTTAGTCTAGTGGTAAAGAAACTAAGATGTGATTCTAATAAATAGGTGAAATTATGAACCCCAGGAGCAAAAATGGCTTTAATCAAAGGAATACCAGAGAAATATAGTCAAATGGATTAACCCCTAACTGATGAGACAGGTGCCTAAAAATGACTTCTGTGCTATAGTACTTTAAGATATTCATGATCTGTTTACATAAAGCAGCAGATAGATCCATGTTGTAAGGACAGATAGAAACTTTCATAATTGAATGTATTAAATGGAGGAAGCTGTACGGCAGAGGACGTGATTAACAATTTAATATTATTGTTGGAAAGTCTGGATGATTTGGTAGAAATTGAGTGTTTTTGAGAAAGAGTCTGTCAGGAAGGTGACTCTTGAACAGAATTTTGGTTAAAAATTAGATATTAACATGTCAGATGGGCTGGTAGAAAATAATTTCAAATCAATGATGAATAAGTGAAAAGATCTAGAGGCAAGAATTGTCCATTAGCTTACATAATTGTTTATATAGTTTATACGTTCATACGTTTGTAATAATTTGCAACATAATTTTATGCCCTGAATTCTGGCCTACAAATAATATTTCTGTTCTTGTTCTATTTGAGAATAAATTTTCTTTTCTTTTCTTTTCTTTTTTTTTTTTTTTTGTAGAGACAGTCTTACTTTATCGCCCTGGGTAGAGTGCCGTGGCCTCACACTGCTCACAGCAACCTCCAGCTCTTGGGCTTAAGTGATTCTCTTGCCTCAGCCTCCCTAGTAGTTGGGACTACAGGCGCCCGCCACAGCGCCCGGCTATTTTTTTGTTTTGCAGTTCGGCCGAGGCCGGGCTTGAACCTGCCACCTTCGGTATATGGGGCCGGTGCCCTGCTCGCTGAGCCACAGGAGCCACCCTAGGTCAGTGATTTTCAAGAGGACTGCTGTGGCACTCTGGTGTGTCAAAGGATCTTAGATGTGCTGCAAAATATTTTTAAAGACCATTAATTAAATTATTTTTGAAAGAACTTCATAGCACAGTAAGTCTATTCTTTTTTTACTCTTTTTTTGATCAACAAAATTTAAGCGTGCCACGGAAGTTGAACTATAGGTTCAAGTTTGTCATGACATAAAAAAAGGTTGAAAACACTGCTGTAGGTTATGTACTTGTCACATTGTCTCTTTAAAATCAGACAGGTTTAAATGAAATTTTCAGGTGTTAACATGGGCCTGTGAGTAACAGGAACAGGTACAGTAGTTTTGTTACATTATATTCTCTAACGTGAGATTTTAACAAAAAAAGAGACAGAAGAAGACAGAGATTGCACATGACTTGTCAGATCCTTCTACTCAATTTATCTTTTGGAAGGGCAATAGTGTAAAGCAGTTAAGGGCATCAACTGGGCATTAGACAGTCCCAGGTTCGAATCCCAGTTCTGCTACTTATTTGCTGGTAACAGTGGGCAAGTGACTTAATTCCTCTGTCTCCCAGTTTCATAATTTGTAAGAAGAAGGCAAAATTACTTGCTTTACAACATTAATTGAGGTAATGTTTTTAAAAGTATATGAGGCATTGTCTAGAAACATCTGGGCAGTGTCCAGTGCTGTTCAGAGTACCCCGTCAATCTTGGTCCCTTCTCCCCTTGAATGTTGGCCATCTCTAAACTCATATCAGCAGTGCTCTAAATGCCTCCCCACTATGCCATTTCCCTCCCAGATGCACTTAAAGTACACTCTCTCTTTCTCAATCTCATTCTTAAGGTGTCCAACCTGAAACCTGCAGGCCACATATGGATTATTTGAGAATAATAGCTTATCCATGTCGTCAGATGTCACAAAAATTTTGAACAAACCTTTTTTTTTTTTTCCTCTCCTCAGCTTTAAATAGTGTTTGGATAGTTAATATGCAGCTCAAGACAACTCTTCTTTTTCCAACGTGCAGCAGAAAAAAATGCTGAACACCCTAGTAACTTCATCAGTTTTCTTTAGATGAATTCAAAGCACCCACCATGATAATGATGGTGATGGTGATGATAAGAATAATGTGGGGATTTCTTAACTCCCTTTGTCCTCTGAATTTTTAATTTCTATGAGTTCATAGAGCATGATTATCATCTTTATCCCCAAATTCCTCAGTTCCCGGGCCAGGAATTGTCTTCAATGAATGAGTCTAATATTTCCAGTAGCTCAGATGTGTCATTTTATCTGTTTGATTGTTGCGGTTAGTCCAAATGACTATTTGTTAATTTGTTTGCTCACTCCTCCTATTATAAAATTTTAGATTTGTATAAAATTTTATGGAATATAATTTTTTACATGTATCTTATTATTCTTCATTACATTATTCCCCCCCACCCCCCAGTGGTAAGACAGAATTTATTGACAGAAAAGAATACAGAAAACACTAAAGCTCCTGGTAGAGGGAGAGAATTCTAGTGGGGAGAGAGAAGCTCTCTCCGTTTCTCTCCTGGTCTTTCCCCATCTCCCCCTTTAGGCCTTTAGTCTCAGGGTATATATAGGTGAATGGGTTCCTTGGCCAG
>CAUYON010165976.1:0-47468 GCA_963573935.1 Arctocebus calabarensis
CTTATAGGTGGCCACCATCTTCCTGTGTGTTCACATGACTGTTTCTTTTTTTTTCCTTTTTTTATTAAATCATAATTATGTACATGAGTTCAATCATAGGGCACAATGTGCTGACTTCAAATATAATCTGAAATATTTTCATCAAACTGTTTAACATAGGAGGCCAGAAATCTAAAATCCAGGCATCAGAGGGGTTCCTTCTGTCCCTCCTGAGACTCTAGGGGAAGACCCTTCCTGCCTCTTCCAGATCTGGGCTGGCTGCATCACGTGAGTCTTTGCCTTGGTCCTCTCAAGGCCTCCTTCCCCAATCTTTTTCTTCGTCTGTGTGATTCCTTTTCTGTGTCTAAAGAAGACCTGCTCATTGGATATAGGGATTGGCTTTCCTGGATCGGGTGGGGCCCCCAAAGCAACCTCAATCCAGGAAAATCTCATTTTAAGCCTTACCTTAAGAACCTTGGTAAAGACCCTGCTTCCAAATAAAATCATTTCTGAAGGTCATGAATTTTTTTTTGTGGGGGGGGGCATTACCACTGCAGTTCCTCAGTTTCTCTTTCTCCCTCTTCCCAGGAGCCTGGGAACACATTCTCCCTCACTTGGGAGACTCTCCTGTCCCAATCCCCACCCCACTCCATTCTGATGGGCAGACAATGACAGCGTCCTCTCCTGTCCCCCTGGCCACACGGACAGGTTTGTGACCTCTAGGTGATTGTACCTGTCTCCTAGGCCATAGAAACAGCCCAATCAGAGTCATCCTTGGGCTTTTGCGTCCTCAGATACTCTCAGCAGGAGACAGGGAGGAGCCTTCTGGGATTCTGTGCTGGGGTCATGCAAACTTGGAGAGCCATGGCTGTCTCCCTTCCTCCTGCCGCACGAAGGCGGTGGGCATGTGGGGAGCCAGGGTGAGGCGAGCCCATCGAAAGCAGAGCCTGAAGATGGGGATGTGGGGTGGTGGGGACCAAAGAAGACAAGATGAGGGGATGGGGGAAGTCTGACACTGTCATACTGGAACGCGGTTCTGCCACCACCCAGCTTCACCTCTTTTCCCATGTAGCTGTGGGCGCCTGGTCCCCCTTCTTTGCTTAATGAGTTGATCTCAGTCATTCTCTTGCAACGGAGCCCTGACTGATATGACAGCATGTGGGACAAGGAGTGGCCCTTGGTGGCAGTATTTGAGGAGGAGCTGGGTGAGCGACCACTGGTGATGTTATTGGAAGGGATTCTCCCTTCGGTAGGTGCTGGACTGGATTAATGACTTCAACAAGCACATATTAGGCCCCTTCTGTGTGCTGGGTACAGATGATGCAGAGATGCAAAGCAATGGCGAAATCGTCTTTAATACGTGTAAAGTAGGTCAACTGGAGTGTGGGCTAGACTATTTCCAGGTAGCTGCCAGGTGGAAGGGTGGAGGTGAGCCTTGGGCAGCTCGGGAGGCTGTTCCTTGTGTCTGGTGCACAGCAGGTGCTTGGGAAGCGTTTGTGGAATAAATGAATTTAGATTATTTTATGGTTCACTTGCCTGTATCTACTGGTGACTCATGCGGTGTGCAGCCTCTCTTTTGCACAACGCCCAAGCGCACACGCACTTGTGCACACTGTCAACTGCCTGGTGTGACGCTGGCCACCTGAGAGTTCTGAGTAAGCAACCGTGGGTGTGTGACGGAGTGGCTGGAGGCTGGCAGGCGGCTGATTGGCAGCTGCTGTGGCCCAGAGCTGCCCTGTGCATCTCACTGTCTGCCCCTCCCTGCAGCAGGGCCCCTGCCTGACTCTGGAATTCTCACTTGACCTCAGCTCCTAATGACTCACTTTGTGATTATCTATGGCATGTTTCACCCTCGATTTCTCTCTCTTTGTTATCAGGCTGGGTCTGGGCCATGGCAAGGAGCAGGCAACATGGTCATTTCAACACTAGTTTCTGAGTCCCTGTTTGAGGCCATAGAGGGGCACTCTACCACGAGAGGGAGGGGAATTGCAGAGGGGAGCCTGAGGTAGGGAACTCCCTACTTCTGTCTGATCTCTGACCCTGGAAGCTGGAGTTGGCACTGCAGTTTCTACCTTCAACCACTAGATGCCAGTGTTTCTTAATGGATGGAAAAGGAGGCTGGGAGGGGCTGATGGACGAGAAGTTCTGGATGGTCTGGCCGGCTAAGTGCCTGGGTTGTGCCCACCTTAGAGATGCGAACGCTGAGTTCCAGGCACATAGGTAAGGATTCCCCTGGGTAAGGCACAGTGAATCAGATGAAAGTCCCAGGGTCCTGGCTCCCAGCTTCTTCCTTCAGCCTCTGTGTCCTGTGGTACCCGGGAAGGGAGTTGCGGACAGGTCAGTGGGGGGCGAGGGTGGCACTAGTGAATCCTCTGGGAGGGGTGAGGCCTGATGACGAGAAGGGTCAAGAGGGAAGACTCCTCCAGCCGGGAAAGCCGACTGTCTGTCCCTTCCTGGCATCTTCTCCTCCTCTCCATTGTGGTCTGGTCCAAGAAGCCGTGACAGGGAGGAGGAGGGAGCCAGCCAGGCCGAGGGAGATCCGCTTTTCAGAGAATCCATCCCACGCTCTCTTTCCACAGCCCGGTTCCCTGTCCTTCCCCCCAGCACAGTTCCAGATGCCCCGGAGGTGCTCAGTAAGTGTTCCTGGGTGGAGATGAGGAGACTGAGGCAGAGGAGGGGCCAGAGTGTGGCCATGAATGGGAGATGGAGCTCCCAGTGAAGACCTGGTGATGCCAAATGCAGCCTGAGTCCCCAAATGCAGTCCCAGCAATAACACTGGGCCTCCTGACCTCCACTGAGTGGGTTGGGGGACTAGGGGGAGGGAAGACCAAGAAGGCCACTTCTTTGGTTTAACCAGATGTAAGAGGGCTGTCTATCTGCTGCCCACAATGAGCCTAAAATACTATCGTTAGAGACTGATTTATTTAGGTCAAGCCATGACTTCCCCTAGGAGTTTTACATAGTTTCTTGCATGTAATAGATCATTCAGTAAATATTTGTCAACGAGTCTCCTTAAAATGAAAATACCCTGAGGAGGGCTAAACCATTTCCATTTGCTAATACTTCACTGTGAATTAGTTTATCACACTAACTAGTGCCCCGCAAGGCAAGACACAACACAGATATGTTTCAAGGAGGAGCCTGGGGAGATGGGAGATTTGGAGTTTGGGCAAGCGCTGGGGAAGATGTGGTATGGCTGAAAGCAAGGGCCAGTGTGTGCAAGGTCAGCACAAGGACATTGGGTGTCTGCTGCAGCAAATGTGGTCATGCCTCTCCCCTGTTGAAACTCTTTAACAATCTCCAGAGTCTTCAGGAAAGTGTCCCAATTCCTCACAAAGGGTACAGTGGTCCTTTTGCCTCTCTATCCTCTGCTCTTGACATTGTTGCTGCTTCAGCCTGACCCTTCCTTGAACTTACCGAGGCCTTATTGCTTCCTCCCTTTTGCACTTGCTATGTATTCCCTATGCCCAGCTCACCATCCCAGGCTCTTTACCTGCTTCACTTTAAAGCATTATTCAAATTTTGTTTCGATGTCATCTCCTTTAGGAAGTCTTCCATGTCTAACCTGATGCAGAGTTTCTTCAGGAAGACCCCACAGGACTTCACAGTTATTGTTTTTTTTTGAGACAGAGTCTACGTCACCCTTGGTAGAGTGTGACATCCCACTCACAGCTCATAGCAACCTCAAACTCTTGGGCTCAAGCAATTCTCTTGCCTCAGCCTCCCAAGCAGCTGGGGCTACAGGTGCCACGACACCTAGCTATTTATTTTTGTTTGGGAGGCCTGGGCCGTGTTTGAACCCACCAGTTTCGGTATATGTGGCCGGCTCCCTAGCCACTGAGCTATGGGCATCCAGCCAACTTCACAGTTCTTTTCACAGTTATAGTAAAGAATTAGAAAAGAGTAAAAAAAAAAAAATGAAAAATAAAAAACAGCACATGTGCAGAGTTTTAAAAAAGTTCCAATTGTACAGGAGGCTTATGATAAAAAGTTATAGTTGTCCATATGTATCAATTACGGCTCAGTCAGGAAAATAGAAACCACACCAGTTATTTTAACAGAGAGAATTTAATATAGAGAATTAGCTAAACATGTATCAGAAGACTGAAAAGGATAAAAGAGAACATCGAACTGGCATGGATAGAGGAACTGTTCGCCCCAGGGCTGGTAGAATAAAGGGAAGAGGTTGGGTTATCTGACTCTGGAAGCCTAAAGAAGACACCTCCCTCTCTTTGAACTTGGGTTCAGTCCTCTGGGGCTGCAGTGCGGCTGACCAGTGCTGATATGGCTGAAGGAACATGGTAAGATCAAGCTGTGGATAACTGGTCACTGGAGTGAACTGGTCCTGCCAGGGTGGAGATCTGTTGCTGGAGTGACAGGGACAGCAGAAAGAGTATATTTCTTTTCTCTCTTTTCGCCCTCTAGTTTCTCTCTGGCAGAATCTAACAGGGATCCCTGGCAAATGTGACGTGATGTGATGAGATATGATGTGCAGAATCTCAACTCCAGCTTGAGGTTCTTTTCATTGAGAAGGTTTTCCTTAACTGGTGCCTTTTGCAGATACTCTTAATTAGGGTGGTAAAGTAGTGGTTGGTACCAATACATCCTGCAGAACCATTTGTAAACTAGATCTAGTTTCTTTTCTTTTCAGTGTGCTAATTTATAGAGAAATCACCATGAACCCAAAAGTATAGTTCTGTCCTTGGAAATGACCATGGTGTGGCTTTTGCTTTTGTGCCCATTGTTAGCCTTGTACGTTGTTCTACATCCATGTATTGGTTTGTTAACTTTGGACCCAAACTGAATGTAGGAGGAGGACCTGGAGTTGAGAGTCATTTGCTTCATTCCTGACACAGTCCACCCCTTTGCTACTCAGCATCCATTTACACACATTTGGATTCCACCTGATGGTGACAACAAATGCACGCTGTTACTTCACAAGGTGAAACGATCTTTTGTACAAAGACATGCACCTTGTTCTCAAAAAGAGCAGACATAAAATCCCAACAGCCATATGTCCACCTCTAAGTGACAGTCATGGTATACATTTCTGGGTGATGTTGGTTATCCCTCAAACCTATTCACAGTCTCATCTGAATGTTCTGTAACTTAAAGACCAAATTGTGAGGTTAACCACTGCTAACAATCTTTACAAAAGATAAAAAGGGGGGAAGGAAGGGGAGGAGAAAAGAGATCAGTTAATGTAGGATCAGTGTGAATGTATATACACACATAACAAGCAAGGAAGGAAATATTCCTGGTTTCTATGATCTTGTTTTCATGAGACTGCATTTGCTGTTAACTTGCTTCTCCACTGCCCATTCTATATCCACTGTATTTCCCTTGGATATGGAGGTACTAAGTGGTTCACCAGAGAATTTCCTGGGTCCCTCTTCCCCCTCCTGTAGCAGCAACCTACTTTCTCCTTGTAATTAGGAGAGTAATTCTCTTCTTTGCCTATTTATTCAGTGGTGTAAAGAGCCTAAGATGTTCACACATCAGCCTTAATATCCAGTTTGGTGGAACCATAATTGGGTCTCTGGTGGAACTATTCCTCCCTTGGTTCCTAAACCCTCCAAACCAGCAGAGTTTAAAGTTAGAGAGGGCGGAGAAAGTAACCCTTCTGTGAGAGTTGTCAGAAATTAATACAACAGTGATAGGAGTCCCTTCCGCATCCACCCCATGTTTCCTTGGCCTAGGTATTTGGGTCTGGGAAAAACATCACCACATTTTGGTCATAGGTTTGCAGCGTGCACTGCATCCTGTAAAACAGAAGCTAATCTTCTGGGATGTTGTTGTCCAACTGGCATCTCAACTAAGTGGCCGTTTCCTGTTCTGTCAGACCAGCTGCTTCTGGGTGTGTAAGTGAGGAGATCACTAATTTCCACGGGGATCAGCCTGTTCCTTTACTTCTGCTAAATGAGTTCCTCAGTCAGAAATGCTGTGCGGAATATCATGATGGTGAATAAGACCCTCGGTGGGCTCAGGGATGGTAGCTATGGTTGCAGGCACAGAAGGCACGTCATTGTAGGAAGGGCAAATTGCTGTCCCTTTCAATGTTATCAACCTGCCCTCAGGTGTCCAGCTGAGCCTCTCCAGGAAATGGGGCTGTACTGAGGGCTCCCCAGTGGTCTCTGCCTTGGTCATATTAGCACTCAGCAGAGGTTCTAGCCAGTGGATTTCTGTGAAGAGGAGACTCAGATTGTTAAGCCACTCCATCTTTGTCTCCTTGGCCATTTGGTATATAGTTGCATTGATCCGATAGCCAGGGTGGCTGGGGAAAGAAGCAAATGGGCATCCACAAAATGGGTCACCTTGTCCATGTGATTACTGAAAACCTCCCCCATAGTGACCACTGTACTCAGATGACACAGACTCATTTGTGCCTGTGCCACTCCAAGAGGTCCATCCACATGCCTCCTCCCCAGATCTCCTGGTCTCCAACTTCCAACTTTGTTCTTTCCAAGGCCCTGGGCATCCAACTCATCCACTAGCCATAGCTCACCAGTTCCTGTTAATCCATACGTTTGGCCAGCTCCCAGTTCATCCAAAGTGGACAACCAAAGGTATTGCTTGAAGTTCTGTTCATTGAGAAGGTTTTCCTTAACCGGTGGCTTTTGCAGATACTCTTAATTAGGGTGGCAAAGTAGTGGTTGGTACCAATACATCCTGCAGAACCATTTGTAAACTAGATCTAGTTTCTTTTCTTTTCAGTGTGCTGATTTATAGAGAAATCACCATGAACCCAAAGGTATAGTTCTGTCCTTGGAAATGGCCATGGTGTGGCTTTTGCTTTTGTGCCTATTGTTAGCCTCGTGCATTGTTATACACCTATATATTGGTTTGTTAACGCTGGACCCAAACTGATTCTCTACTGTGAAATTGGAAGAGTTAGCTTACTTCTCCCATCCACATCATCCTATTTTTGATAATTATTTCTCCTACTGGTTACCTTATCAATTTTAATTAATACACTTAAAATATCTAATCTTATTCACTTAATATTAGACAGTCATTGTGTGGGCTCGTTCTGTAAGATGAAGATATTATTAGATCTCCTATCCTTCTTTTTGCCTCTTCTCCCCACTTTTTAAAAAGTTCTCAACTTCTGCCAACCATATCTTTAATATTGCCAGAGTTGGTGACATTTATATTCTGTCCTTTAACCACATTTGTGTCATTCATGTTTTATCGACAGAGTGATTTGAAAAGTTGAAATCCAGCCCACAGCCTTTATATTTTGATGATGATGTATTGTTTTCTGCAGTGAACCAGAAGTATAGAGGAATTATGTTTTCTTCTTTCTCAATCCTATATCACAAGCCTTGTACAAAATCAAATAGATTCTCTTTGTATTCTCCATCAATTGTTCAAAATTACGGCACATTTTACTTTGCTTCATGCTTACATCATGATTATTTGGTACAAGTTTTTTTTTTCCCCCTTGGAATTTTTTTTTTTGGGTAGAAGAAAAATTACCCTCCTCATCATTCCTCAAATGCCTCTGATGTCTTAATAAGTCTATCTATTGTTTTGAATCATTGTGTATTTTATGAAGACCTTGTCTTTGGTGTCCGCTGACTTCCTGTTCTCTCCAGCCATCTGCCTGAGATTTCCTTTTCACTGAGAGTTCTGTCTTGTCTTCAATCTAAATTTCTCTCTCAGTATCTGGTTCATTTTGTTAGAGGGCATCCTCTAGTAATTTCTTTGAAAAGGGTGCATTGTAGGTAAATTTTCTGAGCTTTTGGATGTCTGAGACTTGTTTTTCATTGATAGTTTGGAAGGGTAGATTTCTAGTTTCAAAATAGTTATCCTTCGGAATGTTGAAGGCGTTATTCTGTTGTCAGTGCTGCTGCTGAAAAACCACAGGTACTGTTCCTTTCCTTTCCTCTGTCTCTGGAGACTTTCTGGGCCTTCATTTAATCTCTCATGGGGTAATGTTTCCCAACAATGAGTTCTACCTTTGGGTATTTTAAAACCCATTTTGCTTAGAAATTCCTTTTAGTTGAAGGCATCTTCCTGCCTAAATTCTGGAAAAATTTTTCCTACTTTTACTTAATAGTTCACTTTTTCCTGTTTTCTTTTTTCTCTTTATATGGTGCTTATTAAACAGATGTTGGTCCTCCTGGATTGATCTGCTATGGCTCTTATCTTTTCATTCTTGTTTTATTTTTTTCCTTTTTTTAATCCCATATTTTGGAGATTTCCTTAACTTTATATCCTAACCCTTCTATTACATATTTCAGCCTTTTTTTTTTTTTTTTTTTTTTTTTGAGACAGAGTCTCACTCAGTGGCCCTGGGATTGAGTGCTGTGGCGTCATAACTCATAGTAACCTCAAACTCTTGAGCTCAAGAGATTCTCTTGCCTCAGCCTCCTGAGTAGCTGGAACTGCAGGTGCCTACAACAATGCCTGGCTATTTTTAGAGATGGGGGTCTTGCTCTTGCTTAGGCTGATCTTGAATTTGTAATCTCAAGCAATCCACCCACCTCAGCCTCCCAGAGTACTAGGATTATAGGTGTGAGACCATGCCCAGCCTATATTTCAGCAATCTCATCATTTATTTATTTATTTTTTAAAAATTTTTTTTGCAGTTTTTGGCCAGGGCTGGGTTTGAACCTGCCACCTCCAGCATATGGGGCCGGTGCCCTACTCACTGAGCCATAGATGCCGACCTATTATTTCTTCCTTTTCAAACCACTTTATTGATATATGAGTGACATGTAAAGAGCTGTATATATTTAGTGTATACAACACAGTTGGTTTGGGGGTAAGTTTATATTGATGATAACATCACCTCCATCAAGGCCATGGATACATCTATAACTTCCCAAAGTTTCCTCTTATTACCTTTATTTATCTATTTTTTCATGGTACGAACACTTAATGTTATATCTACCCTCTTAGAAAATTTGAAGTGTACAATATAGTATTGTTAGCTAAGTAGAGCTCCAGAGCTTATTTATCTTTCAAAAAAAGTTTTATTTTATTTTTAGTTGGCAAATAGTAATTGCACGTATTTATGCAGGTACAATGTGATCTTTTGATACATGTCTGAATTGTAGACATAACACATCCATCACCTCAAATTTATCATTTCTTTGTGGCAGGAATATTTAAAATCCTCTCTTTTAGCTACTTTGAAATACACAATGTATTATTATTAGCTATAGTCCCCTGCTATGCACTAGATCATCAGGACTTATTCCTCCTAAGTGACAATTTATACCCTTTGACCAATGTCTCCCCTTTCCGTGTACCTCCTGACCCCAGCCTCTGGTAACTACCATTCTATTCTCTACTTCTATGAATTCAATGTTTTTAGATTCCACATATAAGTTAGATCATATGGTATTTGTCTTTCTGTGTCTGGCTTATTTCACTCAGCATAATGTCCTCTACATTCATGCATGTTTTTGCAAATGACAGAATTTGCTGCTTTTAAAAGGCTAACTAGCATTCTATTGCTTATGTATACCATGGGTTTTCAATCTATTCATCTGTTGGTGGGCTCTTTGGTTGTTTCCACATCTTGGGTGTTGTGAATAATGCTGCAAAGACCGGGAGAGTGCAGACGTCTCTTCAACATACCGATTTAATTTCCTTTGGATATATACTGGAAATTGGGATTGCTGGATTGTGATAGCAATTCTAGTTTATTTTTTTGAGGAACCCCCATTACTGTTTTCCGTAATGGCTGTACTTATTTACATTCCCACCAGCAGTGTACGAGGGTTTCCCTTTCACCGTATCCAACATTTGTTATCTTTCATGTATATGATAACAGCCAATCTAACAGGTGCAAAATGATATCTCATCGTGGTTTTAATTTGCATTTCTCTGAGGATTAGGGATAGTGAGAATTTTTGGCCATTTGTATGTATTTTGAGAAATGTGTGTTCAGATCCATTGCTAATTTGTAATAGGGTTATTTGTTTTCTTGTTATTGAGTAGCTTAAGATTTTTTGTATATTTTGGATGTTAACCTCATATTGGAAACACAGTTTACAAATATTTTCCCTCATTTCCTAGGTTGTCTCTTGAAGAAGCTCAGGAAATTTAACCTCCTTGTTATACTCTTGGTATAAAGAGTATTTTGAATTGTAGACTCTTAGAGATGAAAAGCATTGGAAGGGGCTTTCCCTCTATCTGCATAAACCAGACTGTCCTGATCAATCAAAAGATCAAAGTGGCAATTGACTTCCCTTCTCCTCCCTGTTATATTCTGCAAGAAAAAAGATCAAGAATGCAATCAGACCTGGCCCAAACCATTTAAATATAATACCTGTTCCTTAATTTGCAAAGAGAAACACAAGTCAATTGTTTCCACACCCATTTGTCCTCCTTCCGGCCATTTGTTTGCCCCCTAAACAGCATTACCTGTACTCCTCATCTCCACCTCCAAAATGACAGGTATAAAATTATCTGGCCTTCATTGGGATATTGGGGAATCGCTCTGTGAGTCTTCCCATGTGTATGGTAGATACACCTTTCTCTTATTAATTTGCCTTAATTGTAAGTTGATCTTTTAGCAATCTTTGATGGGGGGAAGGAGAAGTTTCCCCTCATCCCTTCATTCTCCTCTCCATTAATTGTTTCCTAGTCTGTGCAGAAACTTTTTAGTTTGATATAATCCCATTTGTCTATTTTTGCTTTTGTCGAATGTGCTTTTGGGGTCATATCCAAGAAATCCCTGTTCAGACCAATCTCATGAAATTTTTCCTCTATGTTTTCTTATAATGATTTTAACAGTTTTAGGTCTTATACTTAAGTCTTTAATTCATTTTGAATTGATTTTTTGTTTTTTGTTTTTTGTTTTGGCCAGGGCTGGGTTTGAACCCACCACCTCCGGTATATGGGGCCGCCACCCTACTCCTTTGAGCCACAGGCACCACCTTGAATTGTTTCTTATATAAGAGGTGAGACAGGAGTCTGTTTTCATTCTTCTACACATGGATATCCAGTTTCCCTAAAAGTGCTTATTGACGAAGCTGTCCTTTCCTCATTGTGTGTGTTTTTTTAATTTTTTGAGATGGGGTCTTGCTATGTTGCCCTGGCTGGTCTTGAACTCCTGGGCTCAAGTGATCATTCCACCCCAGCCTCCTGAGTAGTAGCCAAGATTACAGGTACATGCCATAGCACCCAGCTCCTCATTGTGTGTTCTTGACACATTTGTTGAAAATCACTTGATCATAAATGTGTGTGAAGGAGATCTCTATTATCCTATTTTGTTGGCTGCTGTGTCTGTTTTTATGCCAATCCTATACCGTTTTGATTACTATGGCTGTAAAATCTGATACTGTGATGTATCCAGCTTTGTTCTTTTTGCTTAAGATGGCTTTGATTATTTAGGGTCTGTTTGGTTACATACAAATTTTAAAATATTTTATTTGTTTCTGTGAAGAATGACATTGGAACTTTGATAGTGATTGCATTGAATTTGTAGATTACTTTGCACAGTATCGACTTTTTTTTTTTTTTTTAGAGAGATAGAGTCTCACTTTATCGCCCTCGGTAGAGTGCTGTGGCATCACAGCTCACAGCAACCTCCAGCTCTTGGGCTTAGGCGATTCTCTTGCCTCAACCTCCCGAGTAGCTGGGACTATAGGAGCCCACCACAAAGCTTGTTTATTTTTTGTTGTTGCAGTTTGGCCGGGTTCAAACCTGCCACCCTCAGTAAATGGGGCCAGTGTCCTACTCACTGAACCACAGTTGCTGCCCATATAGTATGGATATTTTGACAATATTAGTTTTTCCAACCCATGAACATGGAATATCATTACACTTATTCTCATTGTCTTTCATTTCTTTTAACAATGTCTTATTGTTTTCTTTCTTTTTTTGAGACAGAGCCTCAAGCTGTCACCCTGGGTAGAGTACTGTGGCATCACAGCTCACAGCAACCTCTAATTCCTGGGCTCAAGTGAGTCTCTTGCCTCCGCCTCCCAAGTAGCTGGGACTACAGGCACCCGCCACAACGCCCGACCATTTTTTGGTTGCAGCCATCATTGTTGTTTGGCGGGCCCGGGTTGGATTTGAACCTGCCAGCTCAGGTGTACGTGGCTGGCGCCTTAGCCTGTTGAGCCACAGGCGCCGAGCTGTCTTATCGTTTTCAAAGTGCAGATCTTTTATCTCCTCAGTTAGATTTATTACTAAGTGCTGTTTTGATCCTATTATAAATGGGATTATTTTTTAAATTTCTTTTTCAGATAATTTGTTTTTAGTATATAGAAATACTACTGATTTTTATCAGTTCATGCAACTTCAGTGATTTCTTTTATCAGTTTTAACAGTTTTTTGATATTGTCTTTAGAATTTTCAATATTTAAGACCATATCACCAACAGGGATAAGTTTACTTTTTCCTTTCCTCTTTGGATTTTATTTTATTTTCTTGCCTAATTGCTCTGGCCAGGAATCTGGTAGTATCCTGAATAGAAGCGGCAAAACTGGGCATCCACTGCCTTCTTCCCGATCTTAGAGGAAACGTTTTCAACTTTTCACCACGAAGTGTGATGTTGCTATGGGCTTGCCATATGTGGCCTTTCTTGTAATAATCATACGATTAGATTCCCAAGAGCTTTTCTTGGTCTCTGGTGAGTCCTTTTTCATTGCAATCTGGTCTCTCTTTTTGGATGCAATTGCCTTCCACATTCCTCTGATGATACAGTTGGATTGATGTTCATTTTCTTTTTTAATCTTAGACTTTCTCTTTCATTTGTCATGTGTCTAGTGAATCTCATTTGTCTGTTTCTATTTGAGAATGAAGGCAAGGGGTAATTATTCTAGGAGGCTGACATGGGTTTCTTGTGTTTTTATAAGATGTTTTATCTTTCCACTGAATACTTTCTCTGTATGGAAGTGCTGCTCTGGGTACGCGTGCAGGATGTACTGTCTGGCTTTGCTCTATGAGGACTGGCCAGATAAGTGTCTATGAAGCTAGGTTGTGGAGGACAGGTGGCAGAAAGAGATGAGCTTTACTCCAGGTCACCAACAGCCACACCATCAGCCACGTGCTCTACCAACAACTTCACTGGTGGAGCCAGGAGTCCTCCCTGATTTCTGTTCTGCTGCCTGTTGCTCTGAAAGGTGGAAGGTTCGGAGTGACACATTTGTTCTGTAGACTTTCAGTTAACCCCTGTGCTTTTAGCACCACCTCCCTGGCTTCCCTCCCACCACAAGGCAGTATTTGACACAGGCAGCACCAATCTCCCTAGTGTTCTCTAGGGGTTTCAGCAGCTGACTCAACCCAGCCTCTCCTGGCTGCAAATTCCTGCACTCTGCCTCCCCCAATAGTACACACCATCCCCTCCCACTTGCACTCCTGTCCCCCCTCACCCTCCACTTCCATCACCTCCATTTTCATCACCTCTCACCTTCTAGATATCTATTGTATTCTCTCATCTGCCAGTGACCTTTATTTTTCTGCAGTGATTGATTTATTACCCTTTCTGCTCCTTTACCATTCTATCTACGTCTCTCTTTCTATATATATATTAATTTTTTGTCTTGTTCTGTCACCAGGTCTAGAGCTCCATGGCCTCAGCCCAGCTCATAGCAACCTCCTGAGCTCAAGCAATCCTCCTGCCTTGGCCTCCCACAGTGCTAGGATTACAGGTGTGAGCCACCAAGCCCAGCCATTTCTTTTTACATTTGTTAACTGCTAATGATGTGACAGGCATGGTTTTAGACATAAAAGATACATAGAGAAATATAAGCGATGAGGTCCTTATTCTCACGGAGATTATATTTTAGTGAGTGATGACTATAAACGAGTAAGTAAATTTGAACAGCATAAATGGTGGTAAGTTCTACACAGGGAAATCAGCAGGTGATGGGTCTAGAGCAACTGAGCAGCTTCTTCTGATAGCGCAGTCAGGGAAGGCTGCTGGAGGAGGTGGCTTTTTAGCTGAGAGCTGGGAGAGCTGAGAAGTAGAAGATGCTGGTCTGGACAGACAAAGAACAGAAGAGAAACTAACCCTGTTCTATCTTTTGTGTTCTATGAAAGCAAATTCCCCTCTTTGTTTTAGGTTAGTTTGTAAATATTTTCATTCCTTGTGACCCAGCATCCTAATGAAATCCATATCATTGTCTTGCTTTTCCAAATGATGGAGCTGAGTTTTGGAAAGGTTAAGTGACCTGCCCACATTCAGCTGGTGGCCCTGGTGGATCTTGAAGAGAAGCCAGGTATGTTGGCTGTAAAGCCCCCTGGGCTCATCCTTGAATCCTTCTCCCCATGGCTTGCGGACAGTGAATTTTTCTTCGTCTGACCCCTGCAGTTTGGGCTTGCTAGGCAGTCATGGCAAACATGACTCAGAACTCTCACAATAGAATCACAGGCCCTGAAGCGAGACAGCGCTCCATCGTCCCTGCAAGCGCATTTGGATTTCTCAGACCTCTGTCCGGGACGGGCTCAGAAGGTCTGGTCCCCATCACGTGCTGCTGGCATTATTGCCCCACTCTTCACTGTCTGGTTAGCAGAGCGTGAGGCTGTAGAGATGCAGGGAGGGGCGCAGAGGTGAGCGGGAGCAAGGAGCTAGAGAGACAAAGAAAGGCAGGGAGAACCCGGTTAGGGAAGGAGAAAAGGATGAATGGGAGACACAGACGGCTGCTTTCCTCAAAGACACGTTTGCTGTGTGGATTCTCTTGATTCAGCCCTTTGATGGCATCCACGCCCTGGGTGGTTGTGGTGGGGGGAGTCCCAGCTTTCTGTCCCAGCCCTGAAGGTCCTACATGGGCGGGTCCTTGCTATCTCCCCACCCCTGAGCTACTCCTGAGCTTAGGAGACCCCAGCCTGACTGGCCTTAGAGCCCTTAGAGACCTGGGCCGCTCTGATTCCCTGGACTTCTGCTCCCGCTCACCCCTGACCCCGGGATGCTCTTCCTCCCTCTCTTCTCAGTCTTTACAGCCCGGTCCCACTTGCTCAGGGAGGGTTCTCCAGGCAGATGATCCTGAGCCTCAGCCTGGGTTCTCCAGGCAGATGATCCTGGGACAAGGAGGTTGTTTATTTAGAATGTGATGCTTGGGTGTGGGGAGGAGGAGAGAGGGAGAGACAGGCAAGGGGGAAGCAGGGAGCTCCGGAGCCACGGCCACAGGCACTGAGCTGGATCCCACGGGGTCGCGCGACGTGCACCTCGGACCTGCCCACTGGGGGTGAAAGGGGAGAGTGTGGACCCACTGGCTCCTGTCCTCACTGGTTCTCTGGGCAAGACCACCTGCAAAGAAATTGACGCATCTACTGTCTGCAGTGTATGGAGGGAGATCCTCAGGCGCTCTGCTCCACAGTGACAGGAGCTAGGGGGTCACCGTGTGGCAGCGGAGAGAGGCTGGCCTGCTGCAGCAGGGGGTGGAGTGGGAGCTGGGACCCACGTGGTGTGTGTCAGGTGCTGGGAACACCTTCCCCGACCATGCATCTCCAGGTGGTCTAAGCACCTTGTTCACTTCCGACATGACACTTAACATGATTTGTGTTTTTCGAGGTTGTTCACATATTTTTAATTTGACTTCCCCACTCACATCAGCTCTTTTTTGAGACAGAATTTCACTTTGTGCCCTATCTAGAGGACCCTGGTATCATCATAGCTCACACCTCAAACTCTTGGGTTCAAGTGATCATCCTGCCTCAGCCTCCTGAGTAGCTGGTACAACAGGTGCCTACCACAGCACCTGGCGAGTTTTTTTTTTTTTTGAGACAGAGCCTCAAGCTGTCACCGTGGATAGAGGGCCATGGCATCACAGCTCACAGCAACCTCCAATTCCTGGGCTCAAGCAAGTCTCTTGCCTCCGCCTCCCAAGTAGCTGGGACTACAGGCATCCACCACAATGCCCAGCCATTTTTTGGTTGCAGCCATCATTGTTGTTTGGCGGGCCCAGGCTGGATTTGAACCTGCCAGCTTAGGTGTACGTGGCTGGTACCTTAGCCCATTGAGCCACAGGCGCTGAGCCTACCTGGAGAGTTTTTCTGTTTTTTAGCAGAGATGGGGTTTTGCTTCTGCTCAGACTGGTTTTGAACTCCTGAGCTCAAGGAATCTACCCAGCTTAGCCTCCCAGAGTGCTAAGATTACAGGCATGAGCCACTTCACCTGGCCCACATTGCCTTTTTAAGATTTCTTGGGCTGCCGTGTGGAGCAGACTGTAGGAGGGAAGGATGGGACAGAGAGGCCAGCCAGGGGGCCTCTGTAGGAGCCCAGGTGACAGCCCTGGAGTCCCCAGTGTGGAGGGAGGGGCCAGAGTCTGCATGACCTGAGCATGGAGTAGACTGGACTTGCTCCTGGATTAGATAAGGAATGAGAAAGAGAGATTGAGGAAGACATGTGGGGTTTAGGCTTGAGAAACTGGGGGACATGGGGGTACTGGAAGGGGCTTCATCTCAGGCCTGGGTATAGTAGGGTCTTCACCAGCATTTGTTTAATGAAAGAAAAAAATGCAGCAAAGGGAGGAGGTGAGGGAATGAGCAAGAGACGACAAGATCTGGGACATGAGTAGCTCTGCCCCCTGGAGCCCCAATCCCTCCTTACATCAGGCACTTGCTGTTTGCCTCCAGCACATGGAGTGTTACCCTTGCCTACATCTGTTAAAGTTGGGAAAAGCTATGCAACTCGCGCTGATAAATCAAACACGAGCAGAGATGTTTCATGGCTAGGCAGCAAAATTAGGAGCTAGTACATGATTTGCTACATAGCCTTCCCGCCGTCATGGGCTGAAGGGACAAAGGCTGAGATAAAGCCACTGTCAGCTCAGATTCCTGAGACTGTGATGTGCTGAGTCCCTTGGCAATCTGTGTTGCCCATGCAGTGTAAGAGAGAAACTCTTGGTTGTGCTACGTCACTAGGATACTGGGGATATTTGTTACTGCAGCTGGTCTATTATAGCCTGACTGACACATTGGCCAAGGGTTCCAGTAACATTATGAAAAAAAACTCCCTTTAATTCTAGCGGCTGCTGTTCCATCCTTCTCCTGATTAAATAACCCCTGTTCTGTTCCCCAGTGACAGATGCCTCATCCCTCCCTGGATATGAGATTTCTTAGGCCCAGCCAACGGCTATAGACCAGCTACTGGCCTTGCCTAGTAGAAGCTCTTTCAAGTTCTTCCCTTTCTCTCCCCACTCAGCCTGAAGCTGAACCACTGAAGCCACCACAGATCTATAAAAACAAAGAACTGATTATTGTTTCACACCAGTAAGTTTTGGGGTGGTTTGTTACACAGCATTACCATCACCATAGCTAACTAGTGCACTGTCACTCTAGGTAATCAGCCCAGGTTTAAGTCCTCTTAAACATTATAGGAGGACATTGTAAAGGGCATCCCAGCATTCGGAGGTGCTAGGAATAGGGCATCTTTAAGGTCTCTCTCAGCCTCCGGATGCTGTGGTTTTATATTCCACAGGGAGTTGTGGTTAACTCTGCTTGTTGAATTCTAGGAGATAAGATCAATATAAGAATAAAATTTTAAGCTCCACGTGGAGCAACTCTGCACCTCCCACCTCAGCCAGACATTTCATGTACCAGCTAAGCTCCAATCAGAAATACATAAACCACTCTGAGTCCTTATAGCACAGGGAATTTTTAATAGGAATTTGGTTACACAGGTGATGGCAGAACTCAGAAACCAAACAAGGCAAAGTGGTCAGGAGACTGGCAAAGGCAGGAGCTGTGACTATTTGTGGAAGGAGGGAAAGAGGTGGGGTCCCCTCGCTCCAGGGGCTATGGAACTTAATACAGATGGGGGGCCGTAGGGGGCTGAGCTTCAGAGGAGCTGCAGCTGCTTCCTGGACTCTGCTCCAGACAGGAGGGTGGGAGAGAGACGCCCAGCTCCGCTCTTCCTCATGCCCTCCAGGCCCTCTCCAGTGTCTTCCATTGGCCAAATGGAGATGACACAGGAGCCTGGGAAGTGTGGGGCCCGCCCCCTGTACCACAGACAGGGGCCAGGCAAGATGAGGAATGGGTTTGAGGCCACACAGGTTGTGACCCAGCACTTCCTACTTGGGCACACCTCTGGCTCCTTTCCCACCTTGCTGGATGACTCCTCATCCTCCCAGCTACTGGGCGAGGGGCCCAAAGGCCTCCTTCTCTGTCCTCTCTACACCTCTACATCATCTTTATCAGCAGCCTGGCTGTGGGCTCTACTTCCCAACACACTTGGGTAATTATCCTCTCGCTATCTCCCTTGCTGTCACCCAGGTTCCTCTGACAGCCTCCTACCTGGGCAACTGCCTCCATGTTGCCCTTTGTCATTTGATCCATTCTCCACCCGGCGGCCAGAATGATACTTTCCCAACATGATTCAAGATGATCCTTTCCTTCCTTTGGTTAAAGGAATGATGGAATGGCCTTCAAATCTAAACTCCTTTGTCCCACGTGGTGTCTCTTCTGCTGTCTTTTTTTTTTTTGAGACAGAGCCTCAAGCTGTCACTCTGGGTAGAGTGCCATGGCATCACAGCTCACAGCAACCTCCAATTCCTGGGCTCAAGCGAGTCTCCTGCCTCCACCTCCCAAGTAGCTGGGACTACAGGCACCCACCACAACGCCCAGCCATCCTTTGGTTGCAACCGTCATTGCCGTTTGGCAGGCCCAGGCTGGATTCAAACCCGCCAGCTCAGGTGTACGTGGCTGGCGCCTTAGCCCGTTGAGCCACAGGTGCCGAGCCTCTTCTGCTGTCTTTTCAAGCTTACTGTACCATAGTCTCCCTCTCTCACCATGTTCCAGCTACGCACTGGCTTTCCCATGGTGCTTAGAGTCCCGCAGACCTTTTCTTGCCCCAACCCCTATGCACTCGCTGGCCCCTCACCTCTGATCATAACTAACCAGCTCTTTCTTTTCTTCATTTTTTAGTTTTTTAAAATTTCAAGTTAATGTGAGTTAATTAACTTTACACTTCCACGGTAAAGTTCCAGTTGTAAAAGAACCTCTCACCCAGGGGGCATGTTATACACCCTCACAATGTGCACAGTAGGTGGGATCCCACCTCAATCGTCCTCCCTCCTCCTGCCTTCCTCTACCCCTGTACTAGACTATATTTGTGTTTTATTCTTCATGTGAGCATGTAATTGTTTATATATTGGTTTCACGTTAGTATTGAGTACATTGGATATTTATTTTTTTCATTATTGTGATATTTTACTAAAAAGATTGTATTTCAACTCCATCCAAGTAAATGTAAAAGATGTAAAGCATCCATCTTTTTAATGGCTGTGTAGTATTCCATGGTATACATATACCACAGTTTGTCAATCCATTCATGGATTGATGGGCACTTAGGTTGCTTCCACAACTTGGCGATTATGAACAGAGCCACAACAAACATTCTGGCGCAAATGTCTTTGTGGTAAAGTGATTTTTGTTCTACTAGGTTGCAAGATTAAATGGAAGGTCTACTTTTTAGATCTTTGAGGATTCTCCGTCCTTCTCTCCAAAAAGCCTGTACTAGTGTGCAGTCCCACCAACAGTGTAGAAGTGTTCCCTTCTCTCCACATCCATGCCAGCATCTGGTATTTTGTGATTTTGTGATGTGACCAGCTCATTCTCATCCTTAGGTCTCAGTCAACATACCACTTCTTCAGAGATGTCATGAATGTGTTCCCCCAGTGTCACTGTCAGTCCCATCACCTTTTAAATGTCTTTATAGCTGTTGTGATGTGCTCTAGTTCTTTTATTCACTCATTGGCCCATGAGCTCCCTGTCTCCCAGACCGGACTGTGGTCTCTAAGAGGACAGGGACTTACCTGGCTCACTCATTGCTCTGCTCTCACCCCTCTCTCCATGACTGTTATAAAAGTGGTACATGCTGCGGATAAAAGAAGAAATGGACAAGAGAGAGGGGCTGAGAGCAGCCAGGAGGCCCAGTGACACTCAGTCCGACCTCTGGGGACAGAAAAGAAGTCAGAATTTGTGGCTTGCCAAGGGATTCTTGCATGGAAAGACTATGGAAAGGTGGCAGCAGGTGCCCGTGACCAGCTCCCACTGTCATGTCACACCAGAAGGTTTGAGGAAGGGGAGTGGAAAGGTGCTAAATAAAGCCCAGCTCTCATTGTCTCTGGCCTTCTGATTACCAGGTATTTACACTGCAGTTCCCCAGTCAGCGGTGATGAGCTGTAATTGCAGACGCTTTCCACGGTTATTTTTTCCCCTGAAAGATAAAGTGATATGTGTAATTTCCCCAAAGATGAGCTCCAGGCGGCCGCCCCAAGGCAGAGGCTGAGCAGCCTTCCTTACCCAGTAAGCAGGAGCTCTTCTTGTCCCTTCATGGCGAGTAGGTGGGCCGGCTGGGCTAGCAGTTCTGCATTCTGCTCAGGATTCTGCCACCAACTTGCTGGGTAATTCTGGGTCTCAGTTTTCCCATCTGGAAAATGGGAGTCCCAGGGGAGCCATACACCTGGAAGGAGGAGCTCGCAGGATCAGAGCTGCGGTCTGAGCAAGGAGGAGGAGCATTGGCCTCAGCCACAAGGAACCAGTGATTGACAGTGACCTCTCTCTGGTCCTTGGGCAGAGCCTAGGACTGAGCCAGGAAGAAGGCAGGGTCACGCTTCCTCTCAAGCCTGTAGGGTGGGATCTTTCCTTGACTCTTCTATTTTCTTCTCTTTTTCCTGTTTTTAGTGCTTTTTGCTTTATTAGGTATCATTCCAATCTGTGCCTCCATTGTCACACAGCTGTCCTCTCTCCCAGTTGTATGACTGTGTTCATTGAATTACCGCCCACCCTACTGACCCCAACTTAACTTGATTACATCAGCAAAGACCCTATTTCCAAATAAGGACATGGGTTCTGGGGCTTAGGAGTCCATGTTTTTTTGGGGAATATAATCCAGCCCATAACACCCCATGTATTCCTTCTGCCTTGGCACCCAAGCTGGGCTGGGAGGCCCCTCTTAGCCCTGGTTTATTAGCCCAAGTACTGAAGATGGTGGCAGTGTAGGTGAGCAGGAAGGAGGGTAGAGAGGAGAGAGAAGGGTGTGTCAGAGCAGGCAGGGCATGAATGTGGGGCAGCAGTGAGGAGCCGGAGTCGGGGGGCCTGCATTCGGGATTTATGTCTGATCAGTTGATCAAGGGTAGTGTTGGACACAGAGGAGGGGACAGGGGTTGAATGACAAGTCATAAGACCTAGCTTCCTCCCTGGGAAAGTGGATCCCTCAAGTAACAACTGGTGCTCCTGCCTCTGGGGATGGTCCCCAGCCATTCTGCAAAGGGTACCCCACAGCATTTCTAAAGCTTTTTTAGAAATAAGGTGACCAACCATCCTGGTTTGCTCAGGATTTTCCTGGTTTTACCACCAAAGGATCAGCATTCCAGGAATCCCCCTCCCCCTAATCCTGGGCAAACCAGTTCTTTTTGTTACCTTCCCTGGACAGCCCAGGTGGCTCTGGCCAGGCAGTGACAGGGAAAGCATCTGGTTGGTAAAAGTTTCATCCTGGTCACAGAGGATGCCTGTCTAGTGCCTGGGCTCTCCTGGTGGCTTGGAAAGGGAGGAAGCCCAGGACTCAGGCCAGGGAACCCTGCGGCACCCCTCCCTCTCTCCTAGCTGAAAGGCAGCCCAGCCTCATCAAATTTAGATTAAAAGGAGTAATTTCTGTTGGGATGCCTGCTGCTCTGAGGTGCTGCTGTATTTCTCAGCCTCAGGAGCTCCCGCCTGGCTCTGCGTGTGTGGCACCTGTCCGCCCATCCACCTGCCTTCCGCTGCCTGGCTGGATTCATGGGGGGCCTCAGCTGGGGAGGGAATGGGAGCAGGAAGGTGGATTTTATTTTTTTGATTATTTCTTCTTTGCTGCCAGACTCACAGTCTCTGAAGCCTCCCTGGGGTGATGGGGTCCACATTAACGGGCAGAGCACCTTTTTGGTCTGAAAAAGCCAGTGCAGACCTCGGGAGGCCGCCTTGATTGCTCTGGACCCATCACAGCTCCAGAGTCCATATAGAAACCAGTTCCAGGGGACAGTGTGGGTGTGTGTGGATCCTGGAGATTGGGGGTGCTGAGAACAATGACTTCATAACAGGCTTCAACGGAAGGAGCTCTTCCAAGGCTGATGTTAATTGCAACCTGCAAGTGCAAACACTTCTGGGTGGGGATGCTGAGAAGCTCATCAGCACAGCAGGGGAGACAGGGCCAGGCTTCCTGGTCCCCAGGTAGCGTCATTCCTTTGCCTATTTCACCCCAGACCTCTCCAAGAGCCTCTCTGAGAGGGCCTCTCTCCAGCTCACCTGCTTTCCAACATCGGGGAGCCCCACAGCCACCCTCTGAACACAATGCCAGGTTTGCCATGAGATTTCCCCTCCACTGCAGGACCAGTCTCATGCTGTTGAGGCTGGAGATACAATTTAGGTTTGGGTTACAGAGATTCCCAGAAAGCCCTGGGAACAGCTCTCAGAGTGGGAACAGATGAGGTGAGACGATAGCCCACTTCTTGTCTGAAGGGCCTGATTTATACTTTCACTTTGAGAAGAATTTATTGTGCATCTACTGTGTTGCAGAAACTGTTTCAGCCATTGGGATGTATCAGCTGACACAACAGATGAGGTTACTGCCCTCATGGTGCTTCCATTCTGGTGGAGAACTGAAGCCCACAATCGGAACTTAGCAAATTCTGTGGCATATTAGATGGCCACAGTGATACTGAAAAAGATATCTGGGTGGGGAGGAGGTGGCAGGACCCATGACATGGCTGGGGAGGACCCCCCGAGCAAAGCCAGTGAGGAGGTGAGCTTCCAGTGGGCCTGGCCCTTGCTTGTGCCGGGCAAAGGGCGCCTCATTTTCTCGGCCCCCAGGCCCTCCTCACTGAGGCCCTACTGCGAGGAGCTGGGGTACAGGTCCCTTGCAGGGAGGTGTCCTGTTGACCTCACTTTGAGACTTCAGAAGAAGACACTTCTCTATGGAGTCCCAGACTGGGTTTCTTGGAAGCCACCTGCTCTTCCCTGGGTGGCTTTGCCCTGGTTCCCTGCCACAGTGCCCTCCTCTCATCCTCCCCACGAGGACAGCCTATAATGGGTGATTTCACAGAAATTCTGAAAGCCCCAGTGCACCAGAGCAACCTCCGTAATCCTTGGTGTGATGTCTATTCTCAGTCTGAATAGAGAGCTCTCCAGCTCACCTGCTTCCCAGCAAACCGGCACACAAAAGTGGGGAGGTGAGGGGTTTGCGGAGGACAGGGCAGCAGTCCCGGAGCCCGAGTGCACAGCCGTCAGGATCCTGTGTGCTCCAGGCTCCTCCGTGGCAGTGCTGAAGGTGAGGCTGGGGGCCTGGTGTCCCTCCTGGGAACAGGAGCTGGAGGAGGGGTTCCCCTCCCACAATCCCTGCTCCTACTGTCCAGGCTCGGATTCTGGCATGCAGGGGGGCTCCACTCCTACTGGCAAGGCCACTCTGATTGTGGGGCCACTTTGCTAAGGGGAATGGACAGATCAAGGATCAACTCGGGGCTGGGAATGAACGGAGTCCATTTTATAATGTGCTTGAGGTCAGGCAGGCAGCAAGCAGCAGGGCTGGGATTTGAACCCAGGTCTCTCTAAATCCGTTTAACCAAAGCCTCCTGCTACTGGTAATCACTGACTGGGGTGTGAGGTGTTCATTACATTCCAGCTGTCTGAAGCATTGTTGGGGCTCCGTGTTGCCCTTGCCTGTGCAGGGCGAGGTCGATGATGGGAGGATAGTCCCTCACGAACACACAGCTTCCCAGACCCTTCTCTGCTCCCCATTATCCTAGCGCCAGGAATGCTAACCACTCCCAGGACTCCACGTGGCACCCAGCACACGTGGCTCTCATAAGGCTCTGTGCAGACGGGGCCCTCGGCCCACTAGGCTCGGACTCTGGGCCTTTGTGGGAAGTGCCCTGTGTCCTGTAACCACCATTCCTGCTTCAGGCCACACTTTGGCCATCCTCACACCCTGGGGAAAGAAGTAGCCCTCTCCTGGTAGAAAACCATAGAAAGATCTATGGGATTTAATAAGATCATCCGAGACTTGGTGCTACTGCGGTTTTCTGGTGACATTCGTTCTTTGGGGAGGTAAATTTCCTTCTCTTTAATCCACTGCTTCTTAAGCAGGTGACCCACTCTGTGTTATTACAAGCAGGTTATTATCACCATAAATCCTTCTGCTTCTTCCATTTACATTAAATATAGTCTCTGTTATGGCGTCCAAATTAGCTTTCATACATGGAAATCTTTGTGTGTAATTTAAAGGAGGTGAGGAAGGTGAGTGAGGCTGGGGGAGGGGAGGGCAAAAAGGGGAATGGAATGAAGATTTCTGACCCCCAATAGGGAAGGGGCTGGGTTTATTCCTTCTTAGGGTGCTCAAAGCCCACAGCGTATGGGCATCTCTGAGTCCTTTCACCCATTCATGTGTGCATTTGGAAACTATTTGCAGAACATCTACAGTGCCAAACTACAGGGTCCAAACGATGGAGACCTGTGTGATTTCAAGTATATGACGCACTGGCCAAGGCAAAACAATGGAGACAGTAAAAAGATCAGTGGTCGCCAGGGGTTCGTGGGGGAAGGCGGAAGGCAGTGAAGCTTTTCTGTATGATGGAGTAGTGATGGGCATGTGTCCCTCATTGTACATTTGTCAAAACCCAGCCATCAGTTAACGATAGTGTATCAGTGTGGTTTCACGGATTGTAACAAGTGTTGCACGTTAACATAGATACAAGTAACGTAATTGCGGAAACTGTGGGAGCAAATAGAATGTGTTTAGGAACCCTCTGTACCTTCTGACCAATGGTTTTTTTAAATTAATTAATTCTTTTTAATTTTTATTAAATCATAATTGTGTACATTAGTGCAATCATGGGGCACAATGTGCTGACTTCATATACAATCTGAAATATTTTCATAGAACTGTTTAACATAGCGTTCATGGCATTTCCTTAATCCCTATATGAAGACATTTATATTCTGTATTTAATAAGTTTCACCTGTACCCTTCTAAGATGCACCATAGGTGTGATCCCACCAGTTACCCTCCCTCCACCCATCCTCTCCACTCCCCTCCCCTCCTTTGCCCTTTTCCCCATATTCTTGTGCTATAATTGGGTTTTAGCCTTCGTATGAAAGCTATAAATTCGCTTTGTAGTAGGGTTGAGTACATTGAATATTTTTTCTTCTATTCTTGAGATTCTTTGCTTAGAAGAATATGTTCCAGCTCCATCCATGTAAACATGAAAGAGGTAAAGTCTCCATCTTTCTTTAAGGCTGCATAGTATTCCATGGTATACATGTACCACAGTTTATTAATCCATTCATGGGTCGATGTTGACCAATGTTTTTTAAAAACCTAAAACTTAAAAAAAACAAAAAGAATAGTCTGCCAACAAAAAAGATGATGAAAAATGTGCCAGCCTGAGAGTTTCCTGGCCTGGGGGGAGGCAGGGACATGCCCGGCGTTCAATCTCTCTCCAGGATTTATGCAGCTGCCCTGCATCTGTTTGAAGTATGGGGCAGGACACTGTTCTAGGCACTGTGGATACTGCAATAAGTGAGATACAGCCCTGAGTTCTTGGAGTTTACATTCTAGAGGAGGGGGTTTTGGTAACCAGCAAGTAATAGCATAGGAAAGATGAGTTCAGATGCGGATATGTTCCATGAAGAAATTAAGAGGAGAGTGGGACAGAAGGGCTACGTAAGTGGAAGCCAGGAAATGCCTGCACTGGGTATTCTGTCCGCTCCCTGGGAGGAGGGAGAGTGAGGCTAGCTTTTAATTCCTGGCTCCCATCTGGACAGATCAATACATCCTGGAAACAGCTTCCCCCCCTCCTCCTCTGACCCCTCAGGCCCCGGGGCACAAGCTTTCTATCTGGTAGTGGCCCAACATCCTGGCCACTGGTGGGGACACTTGCTTGTTAACCCAGCCTCATTTGCCCTGTTTTGACGGTGCCGTCTCTTCTAAAGGGAGTCCCTCCTAGGAACAGAGTCAAGATCAAGAGTTCCAGGAAAGAACTCCAGAAATGGGGCCGGGAGGAGTCCAGACACCAAGGTTCCCAGTGTGTGAGCTTGGTATGCTTGGGAATAGTAGAGGAAGAAACGTGCCAGTTCTGTCAGACCGGGCCTCTGTCTAGTAGGATCAGGCAAGCCAGGCAAAGTTTCCTGATTACAGGTTCTTGATGTTTGGTTGTTTTTTAACTTGTGATTTTGTAGCACTTTTTAAGGTAAAATTTGTATGAAGGAAAGTAACACAGATCTTAACGGTACAATTTGATGAGTTTTAACAAAACTCATCATACATAGGAAACACCTATGTAACCCAACTCCCCATCAGTCAAAGTATAAACATTTCCTTGTACCCTTTCTTGGTCAATCCGACCCTCTCTGAAGGAGATCACAGCTCTGATTTCTATTACCATTGATGAATTTGGCCTGTTTTTCAAATTTCCTATTGCCCAGGCTATAGTGCCATGGAATCACCATAGCTCACAGCAACCTCAAACTCTTAAGCTCAAGCCATCCTCCTGCCTCAACCTCCTGAGTAGCTAGGACTACAGGCACCTGGCACTATTTTTTTTTTTTTATTTTTTGTAGAGATGGGGTCTTGCTCTTGCCCAGGCTGATCTCAAACTCCCAAGCTCAAGTAAGGATTACAAGAGTGAGCCACTGTACCTGGCAACTTTTGGTTGTTCTTGAACCTCTTGTAAATGGAATTGCACAGTCAGTACACTTCTTTGTCTTCTTTTATTCAAACAGCGTCTATGAGACTGGCATGGGTTTGTATCTATCAGTGATTTGACCCTTTTCACTGCTGAGCAGTACCCCATCACATTAATATACACACAATTAATATAAGTACATACATACATGCATATAATTAACATATATTAATACACATACCCATTCTCTATATTACTATGTATTAAGGTACTGCACCTTCTGTTGTTTCTAGTTTATGACGATTATAGATGTTGTTGTTGCAAATTTCCTTGTTCCTTCTTTTACAGACATGTTTTCATTTCTCTTAAGCAAATACTGTGATGGCCTGAATGTGTGCACCCAAAATTCTACTGAGATCCAAATCCCCATGATGGCATTAGGAGGTAGGGACCTTTGGGAGATAATTAGGACATTAGGGTGCTCTCACAACCCCTTTTCCTTTATAAAAAGAGGCTCAAGAGAGACTCATGTGAACACACAGCCAAAACATGCTGTTCGTGAGGGAAGACGCTGTCTCTCACCAGACAGAATCTGCCTCTGATTTGATCTTGGACTCCTCAGTCTGTGAAAAATAAATTTCTGTTGCTTATAAGCTACCCAGTTTATGGTATTTCGTTAGAACAGCCTGAATGAACTAAGACAGTATGTAGGAGTAAAATTTCTGGGCTGTCATATAGCAGTTTAGTAGTTTTTCAAGGTGGCTGTACCACTTTATCCCCCACGCACCATGTATGAGAGTTCCATTTGCTCCATGTTAGCCAACACTTATTATTAGTGGTTTTGAGTTAGTCATTCTGGTACATGTGTGATAACACTGGACTGTGGTTTTAATTTGCATCTCTGATGATTCATGATGTTGAGAATCTTTTCCTGTGCTTATTTCTCATTTGTATACCTTCTTTTAGGAAGTGTTCAAATCTTTTGTTTATATTTTATTTTTTTGTTGATTGTATTATTCTTTGCATATCATGCATAAAGGTCTTTTGTTAGATAGTAGGTAACAAATATTTTCTCAGTCTGCATTTTGTCTTTTCATTTTTTTACTGATGTCTTAATGAGCAAGACTCTTTATTTTGTTAATTTATCATTTTCCCCCCCTTTTTTTTTAGAGACAGAGTGTCACTTTATTGCCCTCAGTAGAGTGCTGTGGTATCATAGCTCACAGAAATGTTAAACTCCTGGGCTCAAGTGGTCCTCTTGCCTCAGCTTACAAAGTAACTGGGACTACAGGTGCCCACCACAATGCTCAGCTATTTTTAGAGACCAGGTCTTGCTCTTGCACAGGCTGGTCTCGAACTCCTGAGCTCAGGCAATTCATCTGCCTCGGCCTCCCAGAGTGCTAAGGTTACAGGTATGAGCCACCACACCCAGCCTTACTTTGTCATTCTTAAAAATGGTTAGTGCTTTTTGTGTCTTCTCTGAGAGATCTTTGCCTACCCCAAGTTCACAAAAGTATTCTCGTATATATTTTTTCCAGAAGCGTTTAGAGTTTTATATCTTTTATGTTTGTCTATGATTTTTCTCAAACTAATTTTGTTTATGGTGTAAGATAAGAGTCAAAGTTTGTTTTTTTCCTATATGGATACATAGTTATTCTGGCACTATTGGTCACCCCAAAGTTTTTTTTCCCTGACTTGCCTTATCGCCTTTAAAATAAAATCAATTTACCTCTGTGAGTCTGCTCTGGACTCATTGTTCTATTTCATTGATTTATTTGTCTGTCCTTATAACAATAAGATACTGTCTTATAGCTTTATAGTAAGTCTTACAATCAGGTAGGATGAGTCTTCCAAGTTCCTTCCTCTTTTAAAAAATTGTTTTGGCTATTCTGGGTCCTGTGCTTTTTCATATAGATTTTATTTTATTTTATTTTTTGAGACAGAGCCTCAAGCTGTCACCCTGGATAGAGTGCTGTGGCATCACAGCTCACAGCAACCTCTAATTCCTGGGCTCAAGCGAGGCTCCTGCCTCAGCCTCCCAAGTAGCTGGGACTATAGGCGCATGCCACAACGCCCGGCCATTTTTTTGGTTACAGCCATCATTGTTGCTTGGCGGGCCCAGGCTAGATTCGAACCTGCCAGCTCAGGTGTACGTGGCTGGTGCCTTAGCCTGTTGAGCTACAGGCGCCAAGCTGATTTTATTTTAGTTTTAAAAAGTATAGGCTGCATGTGCCCTGTTTGTTATTAACACCAACAAGGGAAGAATGTACCTTAATAGCAGCTGTGCTCAAAGCTTGCCCAATGGCTGCTGTGATGTTTCCTGTCAGTCCATGTATTCATGTATTCATCTTCCCCATCAGTGTCATCACTTTACACCCTCACAGTGAAGGGCTCCTTAACTCTGTTTATTTTGTGCAGAGAAGAGGAAAGAATCTGATATTTTGAATGTTCCTCATTTAAACCATGACGATTAAAATTTAAAAAAAAAAGGAGATAAAGGGCAATAGAAATTACACTGAACTGACATAGGCTTTAAATTCTTGTCTGAGTTAAGACTAATATTAAAGTCCAAATGGTAAATTTTAGAATCCTGTGATTTTTTTTTTTTTTTTGAGACAGAGCCTGAAGCTGTCACCCTGGGTAGAATGCTGTGGCATCATAGCTCACAGCAACCTCCAATTCCTGGGCTCAAGCGAGTCTCTTGCCTCCGCCTTCCAAGTGGCTGGGACTACAGGTGCCCGCCACAATGCCTGGCCATTTTTTGGTTGCAGCCGTCATTGTTGTTTGCCGGGCCCTGGGGCTGGATTCGAACCCCCCAGCTCAGGTGTATGTGGCTGGCGCTTTAGCCCGTTGAACCACAGGCACCAAGCCGAATCCTGTGATTTTGATGGGGATGGTGTCGAATCTATAGGTCAAGTACATCTTGAAATGTAGAGTCTTCCAATCCATGAACATGGTATATTGCTTCATTTATTTAGGTCTTCCTTAATTTTTTTTTTCCTTCATTCTTTTCTTTTTTTTTTTTTTATTGTTGGGGATTCATTGAGGGTACAAGAAACCATGTTACACTGGTTGCATTTGTTAATCTTCCTTAATTTTTTCCCAGTTGTGTTTGTAATTATCAATGTGAAGGTCTTGAAAATCTTTTGCTATATTTTTTACTAAGAATTTTGCAGTTTGGGATGACATTGTTGATAGGATTTGTTATTTCATTTTCTAATTATTTGCTGATAATATATAGAAAAGAATTGATTATCAATGCATACTGGCCTGTGCCCATCAGTTCTGTTAAATTATCTATTATTTTATTTCTAGAGATATTTTTCTTAAGAAGATTCTTTATTTTTTTAAGTAATCAGTCATGTCATGTGGAAAAAAGACAGTTCATTTATTCTCTTCCAATAAGTGTATATTTTTAAAATTTCCTTTTCTTGCCTTATTGCTCTTGCTAGAACCTCTAGTACAATTTTAAACAGAAGTGATGAGAACAGAAATGTTTGTGTTTATCCCAGTCATAGGAGGAAAGCATTCAGTCTTTCACTATTAAGGATGATATTAACTGTAGTTTTGTTGTGTATTCTTTTTATTTGATTGAAAAATTTATGCTTCAATTCTTAGTTTGCTGATAATTTTAAAGTATGAATGGGTGTTGAATTTTAAATACTTTATCTGAATCTTTTGAGAACTTATTGTTTTTCTCCTTTAATTTATTAATATACTCAATTATATTATTTGAAATTGGAATGTTGAGCCAATGTTGCATTCCTAGGATAAACTCAGCTTGGTTGGTTTTATACATGTATATGTACAAAATATATTATGCATTTTATGTACTGCCATATTCAATATGCTAAAAATCATTGAATGTTTTCTAAAACTATGCTCATAAGGGATATTAGTTTTTAACATTCTTTCTTATATTATGTTTTAGAAGCTTGGGATATAGAGTTATGTTTCTCTCATAAAATGAGTAGAAATTGTTCCCTTAATCTCTGTTTTCTAAAAGAATTTTATGTATTTCTTTTTAAGTGTTTGATAACACTATTAGTAAAGCTATTTGGACCTAGCATTTTCTTTGCTGGAAGGTTTTTTGGTTTTTTTTCCTCCCCTCAAAATTAGGATTTTAATTTTTCACATAATTATATGAGCTATTCTCATTTTCTATTTCTTCTTGAGTCATTCTGGGTAATTTGTGTTTTTCAAAGAATTTGTTTCTGTCATGTAAATTGACATATTTGGCACAATGTTGTTTATAATATTGTTTTTATTATCTTTTAAGTTTTCATAGGATTTTTAGTGATGCCCTTTCTTTCATTCCTTACACAAGTAAACTGTATTTTCCCTTATTTTCTTAGGTAATCTTGGTGGATATTTAACAATTATATAAATATTATTTAAAAAGCAGATTTTTAGTTCAAAAAAATTTCTTTATGGTTTATATGTTTTTTGTTTCATTGATTCTCCACTCTTATTTTTTAAATTTTCTTTTTTTTGCTTACTGTACTTTCAATTTCCTCTTCTTTTTCTAGGTTCCTAAAGTAGAAACTTGGATATTCAATTTTAAGCCTTTCTTTATTCAAATAAAGGCTTTAAAGGAATAAATCTCCTTACAATCACTGCTTTATTAATATCCTATATATTTAAAAAAATTAGCTTATTGAAGAATAAATTGCATACAGTAAAATTCACCCATTTTAAGTATATAATTCACTGAGATTTGACCAATGTAATTACTCTTAGAACCATCACCAACACACCCAAAATTCCTTTGTGCCTTTTTTCATTCATTCTCTCTCCATGCTGTGTCAATCACTGATTTTTTTCTATCACTATAGTTTTGCATTTCTTAGAATTTTATGTAAATAAAATTATACAGTACTTAGTCTTTTGTATCTAGCTTCTTTTACTTAGCATAATTCTTTTGAGATTTATTTATGTCCTAGCATGTATCAGTAGTTTGTTCTTTTTCTTGCTATGTAAAATTCCATTGTACTGCAATTTTTTTTGTCCATTTTCCAGTTGATGGTCATTTGAGTTGTTTCTAGTTTGGGGTTTTAGATAAAGCTGCTATAGACATTCATGTACAAGCCTTTGTGTGCACATCTGTTTCTGTTTCTCTTACATAAAAATATCATAATTGCCAAGTCATATGGCAAATGCATGTTTGACTTTGTAGGAAACTTTCCAAAGTGGCCGTACAATTTTGAATTCTAGAGTAAATCTGTTACTCCATCTTGGCCTGAAGTGGAACTATAATTTGGCTCTAAGCAGTCAATTATCTCTTTAAAGAGATTGAAAAAAAATGAGAAAAATGTATTTTTATATACTTATATATTAACAATTTCTGATATCCTTTTCCTTCCTTTGTGTAAATTCAGATTTCTATCTAGCATTGCTTACCTTGTCCTTAAAAATCTTCATATTATGGTGGTACCTGTGGCTCAGTGGGTAGGGCACCGGCCCCATATGCTGAGGGTGGCAGGTTCTAACCCAGCCCCAGCCAAACTGCAACAAAAAATATCCTGACGTTGTGGTGGGTGCCTGTAGTCCAAGCTCCTCGGGAGGTTGAGGCAAGAGAATTGCCTAAGCCCAGGAGTTGGAGGTTGCTGTGAGCTGTGACACCACAGCACTCTACCAAGAGCATTAAAGTAAGACTCTGTCTCTAAAAACAAACAAAAAACAAATTTCATATTATATTTCTTAAAGGTCAGAATCGTTAGTGAGGAATTCTCTCAGCTTTTGTATTCTGCAAAAGTCTATTTTACTTTCATTTTTGAACAATATTTTCACTACTTATTAGATTTCTAGGTTGAGAATTATTTTCTTTCTGTATTTTATTCTATGTTGTTTGGGATTCATTGAGGGTCTAAAGAATTAGGTTAGACTGATTGCATTTGTTACGTAAAATCCCTCTTATTGTTCCATACTCTAGAGATGTCATTCCACTGTCTTTGGGTTTGCACAATTGTTGAAGAGGAGTCTGCTGTCATTCTTACCTTTACTACTCTACAAAATGTGTCTTTTCCCCCTCTGGCTTGTTAACAGTTTTAAGGAATTTGATTATGAGGTGTCTTGGTTTTTGAGTATGTCTCTGTGTGTGTGTGTTTTAATGTGATTCCATTTGGGGTTTACTGAGTTTTTTTGATTTGTAGGTTTATAGTTTTTATCAAATTTGGGGAAAAATTTGGCCATTCTGCCATTATTTCTTCAAATACGTTTTTTGCCACTCTTTTTTTTTTTTTTTTAAATTTCAATTACCCATAGGCTAGATCATTCACAGGTAACTGATTTTCTGGGTTTTTAAAAATCTGTGCTCCATTTTAGATAAAGTCTATTGCTATGCCTTCAAGGTCACTGTTCTTCCATATCTAGTCTGATATACTATTAAGTATGTTTTTACTTTTACTTTGGGATATTATAGTTTTTGTTTGTCTAGAAGATATTTTGGGGATTATACACACACACATATAAGTGTGTATATATAATTTCTCTTTTCATTATGTTCATATTTTCTTTTATACTCACAAGTCTACTAAAGTATTTGTAGTCATTTCTAAAAACACTTTGTTAATTTCATAATTTCTGTAATTTCTTGGTCTGTTTTATCATTGTCATGGGTCATATTTTCCTGCATCCTTTCACAACTTGTTATTTTTGATTGGATGCTGAACATTGTGAATTCATGCTTGATTTTGTTTCTTTCTTTAAAGAGTTTTGGATTTTGTTCTAGCATACAATTAAGTGACTTAGATCAGTTTGATCCCTTTGAGGATTGCTTTTAATCTTTACTAAGGCTTTTCCAGAGCATCATTTCCAGAGCATCTAGAACTAATTTAGCTCCACTGTTAAATCAATAGTTTCTGAGGGCTCTGTCTGATACCCTGTGTATTATGAAGTCTTGGGCTACTCTGGTACATGGAAGAACAAGCTTGGTGAACATTCCTAGACCTGTTCTAGCTTCAGGAATTGTTTGATCTGGTGCTTTTGAGAGGCTCTTTTCCCTGTTTCATATAATTTTGCCCCCTCCATTTGCAGATCAATGTTTAGCTATAGATTTGAGGTAACCTTTTTGTAGATCTACTTCTTTTGCATGCTACTTCTCTTTGCTTCTCCTTTCTTCATGGTGTTATGCCCCCTCATTTTAGCCCCTCAGCCTCCACAAACTCCAATTTATCTTTTATCTTAGCTAGAATCTTTGCTCTGTTTGAGTTCCTACTTTTTTGCTGAAGACTTGGTAGTCTTCTTGGCAGTAGGCTGGCCAAGTAGTACCTTTTGTGTTCTTTTATATCAGGGATCTCTGTTATGTCCTATCTGTTGTTCTATACCTGAAAAGAGTCATTTCATATATTTTGTCCAGTTTTCCAGTTGATTACAAGAAGAAGGCAATTCTTGTAGCAGTTATTTTCCATGAGTAGAAACAGAGACTATACCATAGTTTTGATATATTTTCATTATCATTCAGTTCAACATGTTTTTTTAATTTCCCTTTTGTGAAGAAGTGTGCCCTTTAATTCACATATATTTAGATGGTATCTAGATATCTTATTGCCACTGCCTAGTTTAATTCTACTGTGGTCAGAGAATATACTTCATAACACTTTGATGTTTGAAATTTCTCAAGACTTATGTTATAGAATATGATCTATCTTGATGAATAGTCCATGAGAATCTGAGAAGAATGTGTACTCTGCAGTTGAAAGAGTGTTGTATAAACATTAGTTAGGTCAAATTGATTAGTGTTATTCTGACTTTTTATATCCTTGATTTTTTTCTAGTTGATTTATCAATTATGAAGAGAGAGATTATCTCCAACTATGATTGTGAAGTTGTCTATTTCTTTATATAGTTCTTTTAGATTTTTCCATATGTTTTGAAATTTTGTTATTAGGTTCATAAATTTTGAGGTTGCTATATTTTCTGAATGAATTTATCTTTTTATTATTATGAAATGTTCTTCTTTATCTCTGCTAAAATTTTTCATCTCAAAGTTTGCTTTCTCTCACATTAACATAGGAACACATCTTTCTGAGGTTTATTGTTTATGTGATATATCTTTTTTCATACTTTCATCTTCAACCTAGCGATGGTTTATATTTAAAATATATCTCTTTTATTTTAAATAATGAGTAACCCAATCTGATAATATTTCCCTCTTGAGTTTTTAGTCCACTTATCCCTAATGTGATTATTGGAATGGTTTGATGTAGGTCTGCTGTCCTATGGCCATAGTTATCTATCGTTACATAACAGAATACCATGAATTTAGACACTTAAATGACATACCCAAAATATCTCACACAGCCTCTGTTGACCAGAAATCTGGTCATGGCTTAGCTGCTTCAGGGCCGCTCTTATGGTCACAGTCAAGGTGTTATCCAGGGATCCAGGGCCAGAGTGTCATCTGTAAGCTTGGCTGGGGAAGGTTTTATTCCTAATGTCACAAAGTTCCTGATAGGATTCAGTACATTGCAGGTTGTTAGAAAGAACCTCAGTTCCTTGCCATGGTAAGCTTCTCCATAGGAAAGCTCACAACATAGTGATAAAGTCAGTAGAGAAGAGAGTCTTCTAGCAAGATGGATGTTGCAGTCTGATGTAACATGATCATGGGAGAGACAGTCTATCATCTTTCTATACTCTCTTGGTTAGAGGCAAGTCTTAGGTCCTGCCTATGTGAAAGGAGCATCTTACACAGGGTATGTATGTCAAATGTTAGGGTTTTCTAGGGGCCTTCTTAAAGTTTATCATCCAAACCTATTACTTGTTTCCTGGTTGTCCTGTCTCACTTTTTTATTCTTCTTTTCCTGCATTCTTGATCTTTTAAAATACCCAATTTTAAGATCTCAATGGCCTTTTTATGTATATGGCTTTGCATTTTTTTCATGGTCATTCTGTGCATCCTTAACTTATCACAGTATACATAGAATTAATATTGTAACACTTAACGTGAAATATAAGAATTTTACAACAGGAAAATTCTATTTACTCCTCTGTGCTACTGTTATTATGTATTTTACAACTCCGTATATAATACATACCAAACATAACAATGCTAATATTTTTACTTTAAACAATTAGCTATCTTTCAAGAAATTCATCTTTCATAACCTATTTTAAGGTAGTAGGTGAGAAAATGACCTTCTTGCTGGTGGTAGTAAAGGCAGATATAATTTCTGAAGGCATTTTGGTTTTTAAAAACCTAATAATTCAAGAATATTCCCTCAGAAGAGAGGGGTGGGATCCCAAGAAGTGGGAGGAGGTCATCTTGGCAAGAAAAGACTCCCTCAAGACATCAGCCCAAATATTTTCATCACCTCTGCTTTTCAGGTGACCTCAACACTGGAGGAAATATAGCTTAATAGTCAGCAGCTTGTGATCTAGAATCAGATAGTCCCAACTCAGTTTTAGCTATGTGTTGTTGGCTATAATGACTGGCCAGAACTTCAGTTTTCTTATATATCAAATGAAGATATAGGAACTACTTCTCAGGATCATGGAGAGGATTAGATGATTTAGCGCATGTAAAACTTGTTGGAATAGTGTCTGGCATACCATAAACACTTAATAAGTGGTAGCAATTTTTATTCTAATGACAGCTGCTTTTATACTGGAATCCGAATCTCAGTGTATACCCAGCAGAGGCTCCTGGATGTCAAAAAGAAGTTGTCTTGCCTTTACTGAGGCTGGGGACTGACTTGAGATAGAATGTTGGTGTCTGGGCCTTGCCTTGGAGGCCAGAGGACAATGGCTCACTAGAGACAGCAGGCCTTGGTATCTGCCTAGACTCCCAGCGAGGAAGAATAGAGCCTTGTAGAAGGATGGACCCAACCAAAACAGAGGGGTGAAGAAAATTGCTGAGGTTGGTCCTTAGAAAGTGGGCCCAGGCAAGGACACCTGCATCTGATCTTAGATGCAGTCAGGTATAAGATCTAGGATGGTCACATCTTCCTTAGTTGTATTTTAATCCCCATAGAGTAGGTTCTGGTCAGTGGTTTTCCAGAAATGCAGAGTGGTGGTGATGTGTTTACCTTCACAATGGCAGCCAACAATTCCCACCCCTTGGGATTCACATCCTCCTGCAGACTTAGCCATCCCAAATATGGCTGACCTATGTGACCAACAGGGCATTGTGGAGATGACGGTGTGTGACTTCCAAACATGGCACAAAGGACTTTGCAGCCCCCCTCCCTCAGATGACTCAGTCTTGGAGATAACATGTGCTCTGTCATGAGTTTACTCCAGCAGCCCCCTTTGGAGATAGCCACGTGGTGAGGAACTAGGCTTTCTCCCAACAATATGAGTGAGTTCCATGTGAATGAGTTCTCTTTGGAAGTGGAAACCCCAGCACTGGGCCAGCCTTCAGATGATGGCAGTGCCTGTGACATTTTGATGGCAAACTCATGAAAAACCCTGAGCCAGAACTACCCAGTTAAACCACTTACAGATTTCCTGACGCTCAGAAACTATATGAGATGATAATATACTGTCATTGTTTTTAGTTTTTTTTTTTTTGAGACAGAGCCTCAAGCTGTCACCCTGTCATCACAGCTCACAGCAACCTCCAATTCCTGGACTCAAGCGAGTCTCCTGCCTCTGCCTTCCAAGTAGCTGGGACTACAGGTGCCCGCCACAACGCCCGGCCATTTTTTACTTGCAGCCGTTATTGTTGTTGTTTGGCGGGCCCGGGCTGGATTCGAACCCTCTAGCTCAGGTGTACATGGCTGGCGCCTTAACCTGTTGAGCTCCAGGTGCTGAGCCCATTATTTTTAGTTTTAAGATAGGTCTTATACAACCACAGCTTGCTGCAGTCTCAAAAACCGGGCTGAAGCTATTCTTCTATCTCAGCCTCCCGAGTAGCTGGGACTATGGAGTGGACCACCACACATGGCTAATCTTTTTTTTTTTTTGGTAGAGACAGAGTTTTACTTTATCGCCCTCAGTAGAAGGCCGCGGTGTCACACTGCTTACAACAACCTCCAACTCTTGGGCTAAGCGATTCTCTTGCCTCAGCTTCCCGAGTAGCTGGGACTACAGGCGCCCACCACAATGCCTGGCTATTTTTTGTTGTTGTTGCAGTTTGGCTGGGGCGGGTTTGAACCCGCCACCCTTGGTATATGGGGCCAGGGCCCTACCCACTGAACCACAGGTGCCGCCCATGGCTAATTTTTTAAGATAATATTTTTTTTTAGAGATGGTGTGTCTCACTGTGTTGCCCAGGCTGGTCTTGAACTCCTGGCCTCACGTGATCCTCTCACTATGGCCTTGCAAAGCACTGTAATTACAGGCATGAGCCACTGTGCATGGCTTGCTTATTATTTTAATCTACACGGTTTTGGGGTAATTTTTTTTTTTTACACAGCAATATATAACTAATATAGGTGGTCTAGAGAAAAAAGAGATAATACTTAAATAAATTTTGAGTTAAATAGAGATAATAAGTTTCTTTACTGTGAGGCTTTTCAGAATCTTTACTATGCTTCTGTGCGTTGGGAGTACTCAGGAGACAGGAATGGCATCCAGGCAGTGTAGACTTTGCTGACCTTAGGCCCCATGGCCTCTAGGCACCATCTCTTCCAGCCTCACTCTTTTTTTTTGGAGACAGCCTCAAGCTGTCACCCTGGGTAGAGTGTCGTGGCATCATAGCTCACAGCAATCTCCAACTCCTGGGCTCAAGCGAGTCTCCTGCCTCCACCTCCCGAGTAGCTGGGACTACAGGCGCCCGCCACAACGCCTGGCCATTTTTTGGTTGCAGCCATCATCATTGTTGTTTGGTGGGCCCGGGCTGGATTCGAACCTGCCAGCTCAGGTGTATGTGGCTGGCGCCTTAGCCCGTTGAGCCACAGGCGCCGAGCCCAGCCTCACTCTTTGTGCAGGGCATCTGGGAACTACTTGGTAGGAAGGATACTTGGGAGGAGGGTGCTGCCTGGGGGCCACAGCAGGAGGAGGGATACTACTTTACCTCTTCAGGCCTCAGTTTCCTCATTTGCAAAAAGAAAGAGCTGAATTTAATAATGTTGGGACTCCATCATTTCAATGCCAGGGGCCCAGTGAGGTACTCACCTCCTCCCATCTTGGTCAGTCCTCAGCCAATTAGGTGCAATTGGGAGAAGAATCCCAGCCAGATTAATCAAGGTGTACAGAAGTTATAGATATGCTAATGCGTTATGTTAATGACTGATGAGAGTGGGTAATTGGAGATGGCAGGAGGGTGCATAGTTGTGAAGAAATTTTGGTTCTTAGAGAAAATATTGCATTCAAAGAGCTTAAGAATGATTAATGAAGGTTCTGGAATTACAAAGAGCAACCAGTAGAAATTGTTAGAAACGGAAATTGCTCAGGGGGAGTAACCTTGAGGAGACTCCTGGGCAGGGAGAGGGGATTTGGTGAACAGAACCCATACGAAGAATAGGGCAGGAGCTTGAGTGTCCATGGGCAGTCACATGACTTGGAACAAGGGTGGGCTGTGGTCAGCAGGTGACCCCAGGGAGATCTGGCTGGGTGTGTGGACAGAGTTGGAATTGAGGACTGGAAGGTATTATAAAAACTGAACCCGTGTGTGTGTCCCTGTCCCCCCTCATTGGTTTGTGACCCATGAGTACTTCCCACTGTAGTTGGTGACTGCTTCAGGACAAGACCTGGCCAGAAAGACATGGCCAGCTAATAGCCACATCTTGAAAGAACACCATGTTCAGATCCTCATCCTCCTTGGATGAAATGAAAGAGACCCAGGTTGAAAACAAAATGTCAGAGGAGACCTCTGTTTCCTCAAAGGAGGGAAGGCTGGGATGCCGGAATGCTGGGAGGTGTGGCATCTCCTCCCAGGAACAGGGCCAGTGTGCTGTTCTCTTGTAGGACACCTGAATGCAGGTCCCAGGGCCAAGTGCTTGGGGCACTGGCCTTGCCTCTTCCTGCCGAGACCGACAAGCTTGAGATTCTGGCACTGCCCCTCGGCATTTATAATCCTGTCAGGGGGGTGAAGGATGGGGAATGTGTCCGCTCCTCAGGTTCTCTCATGAACCAGATGCTGCTGGTCGAGGCTGCTTCCTGCCCGCCCCACCCCCACCTCCTCTAGCGCCTGCCCCCAGAGCAAGCAGACTCCCTCCTTCCTCACCTTGGTCAAAATCCTTCTCCCAGACAGCCTGGTGGCAAGCTGGCACCCCTGGCACTTTTGGCCTTTCCAGCTCTTAGTGTGATGGATGACTAGGCTGTGTATCTGCTGTCCCTGCCCCGGCCTCCTCCCACCCTCAGTTCCACAATGCAGCAGAAAGTCCCTAGTTCTCTGGGTATCCTGGGGTCAGAGTCACAAAATCACACCGAGTGGTGTGGCAGAGGGGAGTGGCCAAGGCCTGGGGGAGGAGGGTGTGGTGGAGGGGCGTGGCCAAGGCATGGGAGGAGGGTGTGTCAGAGGGGGTGTGTCAGAAGGGAGTGGCTGAGGCCTGGTGGGAGCTGGATTCCCAGGGTGCGCTCTGCTCTTTCTGGGAGAGCTTATTCTGTCCTGCACTGGCTCAGAGCAGTAGACGCCAATTCTAGTTACGGGTGGCGCCTTCCTTGAGAGAAACTTGAGCCCCTCAGCCTCTTCCTTCCAGTGGAGAAGGCCTTTAAGACCACCTCATCCCTTTTTTGGTTTGAAAAAATAATTTTCAGAGTCTTTTGCTCAAATGAAATAAAATCCAGAAACCTGATAGTTTACACAGATTAAAATCAAGCTCTGTTTCCTTAACCTCTGCCTGCTCCCTCCTGGTGGCCCCAAGAGGGTGAGATGAACCCCTGGGGCTCCACAAAAACTAGCTTAAAAACCAGTGGTGCAGGCCAAGGGGCAAAGGGAGTTCACAATTAGTGGATGTAGAGTTTCAGGCTTGCAAGATGGAAAGAGTTCTGGAGAGGGGTGGTGGTGGTGAATGTCCAGCACACTTAAAAATGGCGAAGATGGTGACGGGGTTCAGGACAGGGTCCCGCCATGCATGGCAACTTGCATTTGAGGAAACAGCAGAAGCAGGAAGGTCACTCCTACTTCCTCCCTGACCTGTCTTGAAAAGAGTCCTAAGGGTCTAAGGCGCCCCCTGACCAGTACCTGGTGGAGCCTCCTCCCCTCTGAAGACAGAGACACAGAGAATCTGAACCAACAGGCCCTGCTAGCTTCCCTCCAGGATTTCAGCACGAGGCCTTCATTTTCCACAACTATTCCCTTCCTCATCAAACCTAGCGTAAAACATACACAGGCTTTTTGTATCTTCGGCTTTTCAATTCCTTATAAAGTCTCCTGTGTCATGTAAAACTTACATTCAGTAGATGTGTATGTTTTTCCCCTGCCAATCTGTCTTCTCATTGGAGCCTCAGCCATGAACCAAAGGTATTTTTTCTCCCTTGTAATAGTAAGTTTCGTTGTGTGTATTTTGCCCTACCCACACTACAATCCCCCAAAACATGGTGGTGGAGTACCATTTGCAGACAGGAAGTTGAGGCCCCCAGAGAGGAATTATGTAGTGCCCAACCTGAAACCCAAGTTTCCGGGCACCCCAGTCCTGGGATCTCCTGGGGCAGGTTCTCTCAGCCGGGCCATGGGCTGAGGTTGGGAGAGCGGAGGAAGGTGAGAGCCAGCAAGACAGCGCAGCAGCCCCGGGGGGGGGAAGGTGAGCTGGAGCCGGCGCCATTCTCCGACGTTCTTGTCAAGAGGGCCCACCAACCTTGCTCATTTTGGGTGGGTTGCTACATTTTCACCAAATGAGTTTTTTAATTGCTTGATTTACTTATCTCGTCTCGGATCTGCTGATATACTCTGCTGCCTTTTAATTGCTTGAAAAGTTGAGCAGTTTTTCATGTTTTAAGGAGTGCTGAATTGTATAATTAAAGCACTAACAGTGTAAATCAACAGTGCAGAAGAAAGACAGCAGAGAATTAAGCAAGTGTGTTGGCATAATAATAAAATCAAACCAGCATGAAGAGGGCCCATTACTGAGAAGAGGCTGAATACTAATGGTGCCCAGGCCTGGCAGGGTATGCTCAGAGGGCCCCCGCCACCCAAGGTTCCTTCACCTGACCTGGAATGGCTAGGGGGAGGTGCAATTGAATATAGAGACTGTAAATTGTGAAAACTCGCACGGCTGAGACACAGGGCAGAGGCAAAGCCTCTGATAGGGACATGGCTTGTAATGAGTTCTAATTCCAGGGTGGGCTGGGGGACGCAGGGGGGTGGGCACCAAGTGAGGAAGAGGAGGTGGCACATGGGAGAGTGGAGGCCGCAGACCCTCCTCTCCCTTCTAGACTGGCTTTACCTTGGGGATGGGCTGCAGGAGGTGGAAGTTAGAAACCCTCGTCTCCTCATCCCTCTCACCTCCTCCCTCCCCTCCCCTCGCTCTCTTCCTCCTCCCCGTCTTCTATTTTTTCCTCCTTCCTTCTTCTGTTTCTCTTCCCTCCTTTCCTTCTTTCCTCCCTCCTTCCCTGACTCTTTCTCCCCCCCCCCCCAAAGTGCTTCCTGCTCAGGATGAGACACTGAATGTAAAACCTTCCAGGCTTCTCCTAAAGCCTCTGCCTCTTCCTTCACCCCCTTCCAGGGGGCAGACCAAGTTGGAAAACGCAGCAAAGGAAAGAGGACACTACCGTGGGGTGCAGGACATACCACCCTAACATGTGGCACCTGGCGTTGAGGAGGAGCGGAAGTGGGAAGGTCTTTCTGTCCTCCTGCCACACAGGAATTCCCTGACCTTCCTCTGAAGCACTTCATAAGACCGTCATGGGAGAGGCGCCACACTCTCTGTACCAGAGGAAAGTCCTTATCTCTGGAGACACTGGGTCACAGAGAAGCTGAGCAAACACACGTTGCTGAGTCCCCCCAGTTCATTACCTTCGATCGCACCCTCTTTGTCCAGTCACACTTCTGCACAACTGTCCATGTTTCCATCAAACTGAAGCATGAAATGCATGCTGGCTTTGCTTCTTTGGTCTTCACTTCTGAAGTTTCTCATGTCTCATGTTAGATACATGTGTGTGTCCTTCTCTTGTCACTCTTTTTTTATAGGTGTTTCAGTCATAGTCCTCTGGGTGAGGAAAGAAACCTTGGCTCCACTATAAGGTCAAGTTCAGGAATGGAAAGAAACCTTGGTTCCACTATAAGGTCAAGTTCAGGAATGGCTCCACTATAAGGTCAAGTTCAGGCTCATTTGGGCCTGGCTGGAAAGGTCTTAAGCTAAAAACCAGTCAGAGCTTCCTGACAGTGTAAGGTATAAGGCTGACTGGCTCAGGGAGCTGCTCCATGAAAAAAGAGCTTTGTGGCCAAGAAGTTTGGAAAATGTAGCATTAAATTAAATCAAATAGGTTTGTAGCTGCAGGTCGAGCCTTCTTCCTGCTTCCTCCATGCTCTCCAGGAGGTTAAATGTCTCTGACCATGAATCTGATTCTTTCTAGGCTCATGGACTCACAGCCCATGGAATATGGGTTACAAGGATGGCACTTTGCGAAATGCCAGGTTCTGGTAAAAAGCACATTTCGCTTGAATCACATCTCAGGTCCACCACTGCTGACCAGCTGTGTGACGTTGTGTGAATCCCATGACCTCTCTGGGCCTCAACCTCCCCTCCTGACAAAGGATCTTGGTGATGCCTCCTCTCAGTATCTGGTGAGTATAAAAGGGCTGGTGCTGGGGGACCCCACAGCCCTGGCTGCCGAGCCAAAGCTCAGGGTGAGGACTTGCACACCCTGTGCCCCGACACCAGGGCCTGGGGTAGGGAACTGGAACAGGACTCTGGAAAGCTGGGAGGGCAGCAGAGCTCAAGGTAGATTGGGTAACTGAAGCCAAGAGCTGGTGGGGACAGGAACAATCCCAGATAATGCAGTCACCAGTGAGCCTGGGTTAGGTGCAGGTGGGAGAGGCATCACAGTCGGGTACAAAATATAAACACCAAAAATTAAGTAATCAAGACAAATAATATTTTAATGCAATATTAAAAAATTATAAAGGCCAAAATTAATATGAAAGAATTTATAATGAACAAAATATCCCATGTGGCTTGGGTGAGGTGTTCACACAGGCCTGGGTTGCCTCATGGGGTACAGAGATAGGAACTTCCCACCGCAGTCTTGCCCTGTGCAGGGCCCTGCTGGGGAGCTTATATCCACTGCCTCCTCTTGGTGTCTATTCTAGGCTTATCTCCAGGGAGCCCTTCTTGATTCCCCTCAATTGGATATGACCTCACTCTGAGTCCCCGGGGTCCTGAAAACCCCTCTAATAGCACCTGCTCTGTCTCAGAATTTTGGGGTTCATTGGTCCTCTACTCCACTCTGGCCTGAGACTTCTGAAGGCAGAGACTTGCAGGGATTGGCCAACTTCCCAGCCCCATGTGTCCTGTGTCCAGATGTGTAGCCATCCAAACTGGATTCCCCAAGGAAAACCGAGCTGGGAAAGGAGGAGTGTGGCTGGTGTTGGGATGCTCTTTCCTCAATTATGATGCCACTTTGCTGGGTGGTGCCTAGTACTGGAGCTGTTCAGCATTATGGCTCCAAGTAGGGAGGGGTCTAATGGCCCCTGCCACTCTGCCGTTATAGTAATAACTACAATGGGTATCTACTGTAGACATTCCAATTAATGTTCACAACCTTGCAGATTGGGCCATATTCCCATTTTACAGACAAGTAAACTGATGCTCAGAGCACTTAAACTTGTAAAGTTTGCAGAATCCGCACCTAGGTCTGCTGAATTCCATACGCACATGCCTATCCTTTAAGCTATGAGATAAGTGGGAGTGAAAACTCTTCCCACCCTGGGGTAGGTATTTTTCCAGAATGAAAGATCCCTGAGTAAGGAGTTCTGATCACAGCTTTCCATGCAGGAGAAAGGGACCCTTCTCTGGGATCCCTGTGAATATTTACCTTCCATGTAAGGGAGCCTCTGTCTTCTCCCCCACAAACCCCTCCATGCCGAAGGGTTGCTGGGACTTGCTCTCATTACAAAATTGCCTTGGGACCTGTCCCAGCCTTTGCCCGCCTATATTGATAAGTCTCGGGCTACAGTCTTATTACTCAATATTTATAACCCCCACTTCTTCCTCATCCTTATGATGGATGGTTCATATGTTGGGATCGATATGGCCCTCATAACATTTACATATTTATATTATTAATAAGCAATAAGTCACCCAGGCAACCCTGTCCTGGGTTTTCCGTATTCCCTGCAGACAGCTAACCTTGTCCTCTGTCCCTGGCATCAGCCCTGACGGCTGGTATTGATCCACTCATCCAGAAGAGGGTAAAGAGTTGGGGAGACGGTTCCTTCTCATATTCTGCCGTGGAGGACCCTGCCTATGTGTTCCTCTGCAGAGGGTGGGTCCCAGGCAGGTGAGTGGTTTTCTTTTCAAAACCTTCCTATCAGCCTCCTCCTCTCCATTCTCATGGTCCTCACTACCTGTGCCTGGACACTGACCAGCCCCACATCTGGTTTCATCCATCCTCACTGCTGTATCCTGCTCTACAGGTGGGCACCTGCCTGGAATAGGAATCCCTAGTCTGCCCTGGAATCTTTCATTCTTTTCCAATGCCAACATTCCCCTGCCTTAAAGACCCCAGGAATCTACCTGCTGGATGACCTGGTGTCCCACCTTTTCCCAACTTGCACCTCCAGTAGCCTGTGTGAACACCTCAGGTATGCAGGGGCCTGATCTTGTAGCATCCATCACAGGCAGTGGTGGGACATGGCCTTTGTCCCTAAGGAGTAGCCTGGCCTATCTCCTTCCCTGGTTTCCTAACACACACACGTGTACACAGATGCACACACATATGTTGTACCAAACTCTTCATTTCTTCTGTTCCACTCACCTAGAATGCCTTTCCAAATAGCTCCATCAATACAAGAATCTGTTCCTCCTTTAAGGTCTGCATGAGCCCCACCTACTCCCTAAAATGCTGCTCAACTTTTCTAGCAACTAATAACTATCTTGCCTGTCAACACCCCCTACTCACAACTTCTTGTCCATTCAACAAATGTGCTTACTATGCACTGGGGCACTAGAATAGCTTTTTGGGTAATAATGGGCCTCCAAGAGGCCCACTTAAAGTTCAGTATGGAAGGAAGACATTCATCAAAGAAGCATAAAAAGGAAGATACAGTTAAACGGAGATTAGTGCTGTGAGGGAGAGGCTCCACTTGGCAGCAGTGGGGCTGGTACAGTCAGAGAGAGCAGAGAAGGCTTCCTGACAGTGGGAGTTGGAAGGAAGTAAGCAGAAGAGCATCTCAGGCTAGGGACATAGCATGTGCAAAAGCCCTGTGGTAGGAGGGAGTATGGGGACCTTGGCAAAGTGAAGAAGCCAGGTGTGGCTGGCACTTAGAAAGCAGGGCTGGGGGGTGGGAGGTGGAGTGGGCTGATCAGGTATGCAGGGGCCTGATCTTGTAGCATCCATCACAGGCAGTGGTGGGACATGGCCTTTGTCCTAAGAGCACTAGGAAGCCAGCAGAAAGTTTTCGGTAGAGAGGCGACAAGATTTGGTTTGTATTTAGAAAAGCTGGTTCTTGTGTAAATAGGAGAAAGGGACAGGTAAGAGGGGGGATAACTGTCAAGAGATCATCCCATGGGTGGTGCCTGTGGCTCAAGAAGTAGGGCCCCGGCCCCATGTACCAGGGGTGGCGGGTTCAAACCTGGCCCCAGTCAAAACTGCAAAACAAAATAAAAAAATAAAAAAAAAGAGATCATCCCATGAGCCCATGGAGGCGATGACTTCAGGGGACAGTGGTGGGGGTGAAGAGCTGGTTCAATGGTATTTAGGAAGCTGGTTAAATGGTATTTAGGAAGCAATACCTCTGGGACTCAGAGACATTTTAGGATGTTGGGGGATAGAGGGGGAGGCAAGGTGGCCAGTTCATGGATCATAGCCCTGGAGAAAGGTCCTCAAGGTGCTGGAGAGAATGGACCCTCAAACTGGCGTGTGTGTGCAGGGCTGGGCATGAAGCTGGATTTGGATGTGCTGAGGGTAAGATTTTTTTTTTTATTGTTGAATCATAGCTGAGTACATTAGTGCAATCAAGGGGTACAATGTACTTGTTTCATATATAATCTGAAACATTTTCATCAAACTGTCTGACATAGCCATCATGTCATTTTCTTAGTTATTGTATGAAGACATTTGTATTCTGCATTTAGTAAGTTTTGTCTGAACTCTTCTAAGATGCATCATAGGTGTGACCATTTACCCTCCCTCCACCCATCCTCCCCCATCTCCTCCCCTCCCTCACCACTTTCCCCACATTCTTATGTTATAATTGGGTTATAGCCTTCATATGAAAGCTATAAATTAGCTTCATAGTAGGGTTGAGTACATTGGATACTTTTTCTTCCATTCTTGAGATACTTTGCTAGGAAGAATATATTCCAGCTCCATCCATGTAAACATGAAAGAGGTAAAGTCTCCATCTTTCTTTAAGGCTGAATAGTATTCCATGGTATACATGTACTATAATTTATTAATCCATTCGTGCATTGATGGGTACTTGGGCAGGCAATTGAAGCAGTATCTAAAATACACTACTGGGACCTGATCAAACTAAAAAGCTTCTGCACAGCCAAGAACGTAGTAAGTATAGCAAGCAGACCGTCCTCAGAATGAGAGTAAATATTTGCAGGTTTAATAACCAGAATCCACAGAGAACTGAAACGTATTAGCAAGAAAAGAACGAGTGATCCCATCTCAGCATGGGCAAGGGACTTGAAGAGAAACTTCTCTAAAGAAGATAGGCGCATGGCCGACAGACACATGAAAAAATGTTCACCATCCTTAATCATCAGAGAAATGCAAATCAAAACGACCTTGAGATATCACCTAACTCCAGTAAGATTAGCCCACATGACAAAATCCCAAAACCAGAGATGTTGGTGTGGATGTGGAGAAAAGGGAACACTTCTACACTGCTGGTGGGAATGCACACTAATCCGTTCCTTTTGGAAGGATGTT
>CAUYON010165977.1:0-16539 GCA_963573935.1 Arctocebus calabarensis
TTACAGATAGCCTTCATGGCATTTTCTTGATCACTATATAAAGACATTGATACTCTACATTTAATAAGTTTCCCCAGTACCCTGCTAAGATGCACCGTAGGTGTGATCCCACCAATTGCCCTCCCTCCACCCATACTCCCCTGAGATACAGTTTTAACTTGGTTTGGGAACACTATTTCACCTGCTTTATATTCTTACTTTTGTTTAAATGCATGCAAGTTCATGTGGTGAGATGTGTGATCCCCACGAAGTCTTACTGTAAAGGTAAGCGGTTATCAGGAAGTGTAGGATGCAAGCAGACCTCTAATTTGGTAGCACGGCTCATCACGTACACTGTCAGTAACCCACGATTTATACAAGCACACACGTAACAGTGGGTCCTTGATCCCTTTCAAGACAAGTGCTGTACTCATATCTTTGTTTGTTTGGGGTAGATTCTGCCGTTCCTGCATTGCCACCAGTCTAAAGAATAATAAGTGGACCTGTCCATATTGCCGGGCATATCTTCCTTCAGAAGGAGTTCCAGCAACTGATGTAGCCAAAAGAATGAAATCGGAGTACCAGAACTGCTCTGAGTGTGACACCTTGGTATGTGACCCCGCCATGTTCCTGGTTACTGGCTTAGGTCCTTCAGAAAATGATCATTTCCCCTCTGCGTTTGGCCCCATCCTACCCACTTTTTCTAAAGTGTTTTAGCTCAGCCTCCCCACTTCCTTTTTCCAATTTCGTGTATATTGGCTGCAAAAAGACAGTCCCTGAACTACCATCACCTAATGTTTCAAACAAATGCTTTCATTGACCACCTCCATTTTCTCTTCTTCCTGTTACTCCTGTGACCCCCTATCACGTGGCATGTATTCCTGCTACTCTGTGACAGGCCACCAATAAATCATATTGTCATCAAATCCAGTGGCATGTTTCCACCTCCATTATTTTGGCTTTGCAGTGTTTATCTCTATCGAGCACTTCCTCCTCATTGCACTTTTCCACCTTGGGTACTATACTAGTCTGGGCAGATCATATAATGTGTTAGCGGTCATATAGAAGATTAGAGATTTTATCCTAAATGCAATAGTAAGCCAGAGAAAGAGTATAAGCGTTAGCATGCCAAGATTATTTTTATAGTTTTAAGATATCATCACTCTAACATATGCTTGGAGAATGGTTTGGAGTGAGTAAAAGTGGAACTGATGAAAACAGTTAAGTAGCTATTATGATAGATCAGGTATGGAAGCTGAATTAGGATGATAGCACTAGTCAGGGAATGAGAGGCTGTTTCAAGGTATATGTAGAAGGGAGAATTGAAGGAAATTGGTAATTGGATGTGGTAGTGAATGAGAGTAATGTCAAAAATGCCTGGAGCCATTAGCAAAGGTGCTAATATGGGGAGAGAATTTGGAGAAGAATCCCCAGAGTTATGTTTTGGATATGTTCAATGAGCTGGCAAGAGTCTAGAGATCAAGAGAGACTATGTACTAAGCATCTATATTTTCTTAGAGAGCCTTTCTTGATCACTTATCAAAATTATAGCCCCGTTATACTTTCTCTTAGCAGCCTGTGCTTTTGATTTATACAAATTATCGTCATTTGTAATTATGCTTCTGTGATTTTTGTTTATAATGTCATCTATTCCCCTCATATTTGAGTTCCATGAAGGTAAAGATTGTGTTTTATTGACACTTGTGTACCCAGCACTTTGGAAAGTGATTGGCATATAGTAAGTGCTCAATGCATTTCTAAATGTTTGTATAAGACTTGCTCTATTCATGGCTACCTAGCTGTAGAATTTAGACATGGTCCTTAGAGTCAGACATCCTGGTTTAAAAATTGATTTTCTCACTTACTCTTCATGATTTAGGGAAAGTTATTGTTCTGAGTTTTTGTTTACCTCTTGGTAAAATGAAGAAAAAGATGATGTTCATGTTACAAGGTGGTTATGAAGGTAAATGATGTACATATGAAATATATAAAAATAATGTATATGTGTATAATGGGTGGCTTTTAACAGGGTGTCTGGAACAGGATGATGTTCATGTTACAGGGTGATTATGAAGGTAAATGATGTACATGTGAAATATATAAAAATAATATATATATGTCTGATGGGTAGCTTTTAATAGGGCATCTGGAACATAGTAGATGCTCAAAATCAATAGCTGATTACATTCTTAATAATAGATTATTCCTTGTTTTTACTCAGATTGTTTGTTACAAAATAAATTTCAACATGCACAAAACTCATCCTATTATTCTGTCATCCAGTTCTTGGTCTTACCTTTGGTGTCTTCCAGGATCAAGAGCTTTCTCTCAATTATCTTGGGTCAAAATCCTCTTCCCTTTTTTACTTTCCCTCCACCCCTCTCCATTTCTGATTAGTCACAAGGATTTTGATTTGTTCTTTTAGATACGTCTAACATCTGTCCCTTTCTATGTTACCCCTCTTGACAGGAAGGCTGCCCATTCCTTGTACAGCCCTTTTAGACTGTTCTAAAGTGTCCAAGCAGACCTCTATTCCATGAGGCTCGACCTTAATATCCCAGTTTCCTATCTACTTGTCTATACATCATTCTTTCTTTATTAGATTATAAGCACTATGAGAATGGGCACAATGGTTTACGTTTGTTCTGTTGTCTCTTACAATATCTTAGATAATTTTGTGCCTAGACTATAAATTGATCAATTTATTTGTCATGTATGGTTCTCAGCTTATGTTCATGAGGAATGCTTTGTTGAACAAAGAATCACAAAGAGAAATAAACTTTTATTAGCAGTAGTACTAAAGAGATAAGAGAACACTAATGTGTAAAGTTGGATGTTAAAGGTTGTAAAATACATCTGTTTAATGTCTTAAACCTAGATCAATCCTACTTTTTGTATCTTTCATAATAGATGGATATTTGTCAAGCAAGCATTTCGTTTTTACTTTTCCACTTGTTTTTATTTTTGCCTTTTGTTAAACAATTTGAACTGTTTTCTTGATGTGGTAGATTTCATCTTTGAGGTTTAACTTCTGTAGCTTGGGCAATGAAGCAAAGTGGGTTGGCCACCTTACCACAGCGATACAAAGCTCCCTTTAGCACAAGATCTTATCAGAGTTCCACTGAAGCATTTAGTAGAATATGTGTTATGTTAGCGACAGATCCCTCATAGTTAGGGTCTGTGAATGTATATCTGGAGGAACAAGGGCTCTTTATTCTGCATTGATAAAAATGGACTGTAAGAGCTGTCTTTTATGTTTGCTGTTAATGGAGCCATTAAGTGTACTGTGTATTGTGAATTCATGTCATACTACTGGGTATGTTATAAAACCATGGCATTTATGTCTTTCTCTAAGGCACAAGGTTTCTGTTAACTTACTATGGGCCTTTCTAAATTTCATCTATTTATTCTTTTTATCTGTATTTGTTTTCTGTTTCTTTTTCCTTCTTAATGTTTTTCTTCTTTTCATCCTCTTCCTCTCTTTTTCTTCATCTGTTTTTCTTTCCCATTTTCTTCTTCCTAAAAACTATTTACATAATTGCATGAAGGGTAAATTTGAGTTACCATGCATCTTTTCACTTGATAAAAAATATATATATATGCTTTTTTAGACAAACCAAACTCAAAAACTCAACATTTGGGTCTTCTAAGTATTGGAGAAATTTGAAAATAGTATCATTCTTGATACTGCCTTATCTTTATGGTACCATTGTCATGAATGCATTCATTGAACCAATTGATCCCACAATATGACCTTACTTGAAAGGTATAAAGCCGGATTACGTAAGACTTCATTGAGCCCCCTTTTGACAGTGAGTTTATTTTGAATATTCTCTTATATAGGTTTGCCTCAGCGAAATGAGGGCACATATAAGGACTTGTCAGAAGTACATAGATAAGTATGGACCACTACAAGAACTTGGGGAAACAGCAGCAAGGTTTGTTTCAATGCAATTTCGTTTAATAATAAATTTCAACTTGTCTATAAAAAAATTAATGGGCTAGAAGGGCTAACATTTTTATTATTAAAGTGTTTATGTAGTTATGTTTAAGTTCTTACCCTGAATACCCAGTATTGTAAGCATGTGTTAATGTCAACCATTGTCAAAGAATTTTGCTTTACTTTAAAAACTGCCTTCAGGGAACCAAACATTCCCTGAACATGCACTGGAGAGATTGGGACGGCTTCCTCAGACAAGTTTGTATTAAGGAAGATCCAAGAATAAAATGCAGAACTGTTAAATTTCTGCTTGGCTCTGTTTTCTGAGTAATCGATTCCTGAAGTAGATCATAATTGAGATTATTCCTCTTGACTCTTCCGTCAGCACTGCTCATTTCCCAGCTCATTCCTTATCATTTTGCTTGTTTCTCTTTAGAAGGCAGGAAGCAGCCTCTCAGTATATATAGTCTAGCAGAGGAAGAACAGGCCTGAGCAGGCACCCTGAATCCTTTGCTTTTCTGTGGGCAGTATTATGGGTGCTGGAGGAAGGCTGGTAGACGTAATGGCGGCTATTGAGCATTAATATTTTTTTCTTTTAAAACAAACCCCCCCCAAATTTAGTGTTGTGATTGGAAAGGCCATATAAGCTGAATCTGACCAATTATAAACAGATACCTCTACCAACCAGATAAAGAAATGATTTGTGTGATGGCCTTAAAACCATTAAATCTGCTTATGAAGATTTACCCAGTATTGGCATTCAGTATGTTGTAATTTCTTTCTCTCTCCCAAAGAAAAATGTTAGTTCTGCCCATTTTAATAAAGTATATTCAAAATATAGCTTACATTTCTTAACCTAAAGTCTAAATGGTCCTCCCATTCCTTTTTTCACCAAGAAATTGCCTTGCAAAGGTACCTGTTATTATATCTATATACCATGATATAATACATTTTCTGAGAGTCTTTGAGCTATAAGCAGAGTGGGAATCCTGTTAGATTGACCACAAGAACCAGTAGGAAAGAAAGATATAATGTAGGTTGAGAAAGTGTGTGTGGGGTTTGATTACAAAATTGATAGGCTTTATGAAAATTTAAAAAATACATGAAAGCTAATTGGAATCCTAATTCCTTCTGCTGGTGAGAATTAAATAGGAAACAATTAAAATAATAAAATGAGGAGTGTTGTTGATTAATCAGTCTTACAAGATGAACTAATATTAGCCTTTATGATAGAAATCTTTGCTTTATGGAAGCATTTTCTACATGAGTCAAACTTATAAAACCCTCATGCATGAATTGTGCCCAGAATGTAAGGCCTGGGGGATAGTAAGTGATATCTATAGTGGAAAGTGAGCAAAAAGATCTGAGACTCCATATTGTCCCTGAGAATTTAAGGCAGTGCTGTCTAATAGAAATATAACAGGAATGTGGATCATATGTAATTTAAACTTTTCTAGTAACCACATTAAAAAGTAAGAAGAACCCATTTGATCCTGCAATCCCATTACTAGGTATCTACCCAGAAGAAAAAAGTATCCTTTTATAACAAGGACATTTGCACTAGACTATTTATTGCAGCTCGGTTTAAAGTCACCAAAATGTGGAAACAGCCTAAATGCACACCAACCCTGGAATGGTTTAACAAGCTGTGGTATATGTGTACCGTGGAATACTATTCAGCCACTAAAAAAGATGGAGACTTTCCATCTTTTGCATTAACCTGGATGAAAGTAAAACACATTCTTCTTAGTAAAGCATCACAAGAATGGAAAACGAAGAATCCAATGTACTCTATTCTAATATGAAGGCAATAGATGAGCTAATACAAGGAAGTGGGTAGGGGAATGAGCAAGTGAAAGACGGGAGGAGGAAGGAGGAAGGGTTCATGGTGTATGGCACACCTCTTGGGGCAGGACACAATTATAAGAGGGATTTTATCTAACAAATGCAATCAGTATAACCTAATTCTTTGTACACTCAATGAATTCCAAACAATAAAATAAATTAAAAAAAAATTTTTTTAGAGAGTAAAAAGGGGCCAATTGTGGTAATCCTAGCACTTTGGGAGGCCAAGGTGGGAGGACTGGTTGAGCTCAGGAGTTTGAGAACAGCCTGAGCAAGAGTGATACCCCATCTCTACTAGAAGTAGAAAGATTACCCAGGCGTTGTGGTAGATGCCTGTAGTCGCAGCTACTCAGGAGGCTGAGGCAGGAGGATCACTTGAACCCAGGAGTTTGAGGTTGCTATGAGCTAGGCTCACATCATGGCACTGTAGCCTGGGCAACAGAGTGAGACTGCCTCAAAAAAAAAAAAAAGTAAAAGTAAAAAGAAGCAGGTAAAATTAACTTCTAATGTATAGGATTTTATTTAATTGAATAACCAAATATTATTATTTGAATATGTAATCAATATAAAAATGATTGAGATGTGTTGCATTCTTTTTTCTAACATTAAGCCTTTATTTTTTATTGTTTTCTGTGTGTGTGTGTGTGTGTGTGTGTGTTTGAGACTAGGTGTTGCTCTGTTGCCCAGGCTAGAGTGCAGTAGCATCACCATAATTCACTGCAGCCTTAAACTCTCGAGCTCAGATGATCCTCCTACCTCGGCACACACCCTCCCCAATACATGTCACTACACCCTGCTGATTTTTAAATTTTTTGTAGAAAAAGAATCTTGCTATGTTGCCCAGGCTAGTCTTGAACTCCTGACCTCAAGTGATCCTTCTGCCTTGGCCTTCCGAAGTGCTGGGATTATAGACATGAGCCACCATGCCCAGCCAAGCCTTTAAAATTCAACATGTAGATTATATGACCAGCAAATCTGAATTTAGGCTAGCCACATTTCAAGTACCAAACAGGCACATAAAGGACAGAACAGATGTAAGGGACAAATGTTCCTAAGTGTAAGGAAGAATTTTTTTTTTAAAGCTAAGATCTTGCTATGTTGCCTGAAATGGGGTGCAGTGTCTATTCAGAGGTGCAGTCATAGTGCATGACAGCCTTGAACTCCTGGGCTCAAATGATCCTTCTGCCTCAGTTGGGACTACAGGCATGCCACTGCAACTGGCTATTCCCCACCCCCACCCCCGTAACAATTTAACAAGGTAGCTGCAGGCCAAGTTTTATTCTTCAGTGGAAACTAATAATGTGAGTTGTATGCTAGTGGATTTGGAGAACAAATAAACACCCAATTCAGATGTTACCAGAGCTATAAGAAAAAAGTAACCCAGGGACAGCTGGGTGCTGGAATTCTGAGTTTCTCAGTTAATGGGTGCTCAGATTGCACATATCTCTTCCAAAAAGAATAACATGCTTCAAGTGTACTGTCAGCGTTTCTCTACCCTGTACCTGTGAGCATGCACATGTACGTTTCTCATGGAAAAAAAATGCAGGCACCAACACCATTATCAGGATAGGAAAAATAATATTAAATCAGGGAGAGAACTAAGACTAGAAACTAGACCCACTTACATTCTATTTTTTTAACTCCTCCTCATTCAGTGACTACTACTTAGTTGCCAATTTTAGTAATGTTTATATGCTGTGCGATTTCCAGGTGTGTATGCCCATTTTGCCAGAGAGAATTGGATGAAGACAGCTTGCTGGATCACTGTATTACTCATCACAGATCAGAAAGGAGACCTGTGGTAAGGACTTTTGTTACTTGTGTTCTAGGAATGTCTGAATTTGGGAATTTCTTTTTATAGATACATTCTGAAGGATGGTAATTTATGTTAAGCTTAAGATAAATCTACGACTGTTTACAATATGCAAAAGTGCTGAGTTGAAGCTGATAAGAACTACTAATGTGCAGTCAGTTACTCTTTCATTTATGAAATTACACATTATCTCTTACAGGTAAACATGGGCATAATCAACTGAAATGATCTAAAACGTACCCTTAATTAGTTAAGGTTTAATTTTAGACTGCTAACTGTGGTCATATTCCAAGTTAAAAACATTTTAAAATATTGCAAATGATGTTATTATGACAATACCTTCCAAATGAAAAGTAGTTATTATTCCATCTTCATTAATCTGTTATTTTATTTCACAATCAGTGCTTACATAACTAATATACATATTAGTCATTATTTCCTATATTCATTGTGAATGCTGCCTTTTTTCATTTTTTTTTTTTTTTTGAGACAGAGCCTCAAGCTGTCACCCTGGAGAGAGTGCCGTGGCATCACAGCTCACAGCTACCTCCAATTCCTGGGCTCAAGCGAGTCTCCTGCCTCCGCCTCCCAAGTAGCTGGGACTACAAGTGCCTGCCACAACGCCCGGCCATTTTTTGGTTGCAGCCGTCATTGTTGTTTGGCAGCCTGGGATGGATTCGAACCCGCCAACTCAGGTGTACGTGGCTGGCGCCTTAGCCTGTTGAGCCACAGGCACCGAGCCGCCTTTTTTCATTTTAATCTGGCATTAAAATTCTATTTTGCAGTGTGGTTTTTATGATTTTCATTTTTGTATAGTAATAGGGTAGACCAGATTTAACATTCACTGAAGCCATTTTACTACTGTTTTTGAACACTTGTACTGCTACTAATTTTTAGGATTTGAATTCATGTTCTTTTTTTTTTTTTGTAGAGACAGAGTCTCACTCTATCACTGTCGGTAGAGTGCCTTGGAGTCACAGCTAACAGCAACCTCCAACTCTTGGGCTTAGGCGATTCTCTTGCCTCAGTCTCCCAAGTAGCTGGGACTATAGGCACATTTAAACCTGTCCTTATATTAGATTTTTTTCCTAGGAGGAAATTTCTTAGGTTGGTATTTCTGGGATCAGTAGTGCAGACATTTTTGTTTTTATTTTATTGAGACAGAGTCTCACTATATCGCCCTTGCTAGAGTGCTGTGATGTCACAGCTCACAGCAACCTCAAACTCTTGGGCTTAAGTGATTCTCTTGCCTTAGCCTCCCAAATAGCTGGGACTACAGGTGCCCTCCATAACACCCGGCTATTTTTTGTTGCAGTTGTCGTTATTGTTTAACTGGCCTGAGCCGGGTTTAAACCACCACCCTTGGTATATGTGGCTGTCACCATAACCACTTTGCTATAGGCTCTAAGTGCAGACTTTTTAATATGTCTTGAAATATATCTCTAAAATGGTAGTGCCTGTGGCTCAGTGGGTAGGGCGCTGGCCACATAGCCAAGGCTGGCTGGTTCGAACCTGGCTAGGGCTAGCTAAAAAGAAAACAACAATGACAACTATACCCCCCAAATAGCCAGGCATTGTGATGGGCACCTGTGGTCCCAGCTACTTGGGAGACTGAGGCAAGAGAATTGCTAAAGCCCAAGAGTTGGAGATTGCTATGTGATGCCACCGCACTCTACAAAGGGCAACATGGTGAGACTCTGTCTCAAAATAAATAAATAAATAAAATATGCTTTCCAAAAAGTTTGAGCCATTTTGAGTTTGAGCCAGTTTATAGTAAACCACTTTCACCTTAACCTGGCTATAGTTGGGTACATTTATTTCAAAATTACCCTGGCTTAACATATAAAATGATACTTCAGACATTATTTTGAATTTGATTTTATATTTGTTTGGGTTTTTTTGAGACAGTCTTACTCTGTGGCCCCAGGTTAGAGTGCATGGCTTCATAGCTCACAGCAACCTCAAACTTCTAGGTTCAAGTGATCCTCTTGCCTCAGCCTCCCTCCCTGACACTACAGCCACCCTCCAAAACACTTCACTAGTTTTTTTTTTCTTCCATTTTTTCATCCAGACAGGGATGGGGGGTATAGCGGTGGGGGTGGGGGGTGGGGTCTTACTCCAACTCCACCCACCCAGCTCTGCCACCCAGAGTGCCAGGATTACAGACACAAGCCACTGTGCCCAGCCTTGAATGTTGTTTTAGATGTGTGTTGTTTTTTATATACAATTGTTTAGATTTTTTTTTGTTTGTTTGCTTTTGCAGTTTTAGAGCTTTGTTTGGATAAAATCCTTTTGGAAAGTGGGTGTGATTGAAACACAAGTATATTAGATAGACAGGTAGAGAGAGAGAAAGATACAGAGCTAATCCTCACAACAATCCTGGGAGATGGTCATGATTGTTACCCCCATTTTACAAATGACAAACTGAGGCTCACAGAGGTTACATCAGTCTTACAAGGTCACATGGCCGGAAAGTAGCAAAGCCAGGATTTGAGCACAGTAGTGTAGCTCCAGAGCTGTGTGGCAAGCACCTGTTCAAGAGAAAAGCTACTTTCCGTACAAAGATATTTGCTTTTGATCCCACTGTCCTAGAGGGTTGGCAGTGGGCACAGTGAACTAGGAGCTTGAGAGGTATTGGGAAGCACATGTTTGAGGGGATTTTCCTGCTCGTGTTATCTTATAAGAGGAACTGGGCCGGGGAGTTGTTTCATGATAGGTCCCTGGGAAGCAGAGGAAGTTGGAAGAGAGCATTAAGATGGAATGATAGCAACCACCATTTACTGAGGTCTAAGTGCTTTCTTGTCATCTCTCCTCTCCTAGCAACCCTGTGAAGGGCATTAAAAACACAGCCTGCGCCCTGACCATTAGTGCCCAGGGTGCTTCTCTGACTGGAGCAATGCCAGGCTCTCTGGTCCATTATCTTGGGCTGCATTTGAGCAGCAGGCTGGACAGTCCCACACTGGCCAGTTAGGTGGTCTTCCTGCATGCTTGTTCCTGCAGAAGTCCAGCCCACGTGCCACTCAGTTTGGCCATCAGGTTGAACGTGGCCCAGGCAGCTAGGTCCTTCGTGATTTAGAGGTCATTGAGATCATTGAAGAAAGCTGGCTTAAGCGGGGGAAACAGTGGGTTAGTCCGTGGGTAGTAATACGAACCCACCATTCTTTTGGATTTCATATTACACACAGACTTTAGTAGTTAAATAGTAGGCTTTGGAAAGGTTAGGCTTAGGTTTAGCTCCCAGAAAGTCTTTGCCCCTGTTTCACCATTTGTAAAATGGGTCTGATAATAATAATGGCTTTTTTCACAGCTAGTGGTGAGTCCAGGGTATAAAGTAAGAACTCAATGTCACTTGGTGATCCGTCCATAAGTAGAAGAGGGTGATGGTGAAAAAAGGTGGTCACTACATCTTATCAATTATATAAAATCAGGCCTGGAGAAGATTTTCAGAGTAATTGACACACTCTTACAGTAGGGGAACTCCCCTCACGTGGAGTAAGGGTAAAAGTGGGGGAAGAGAGGAGGGCTGAGGAGGTAAAATGATAAAATTAGACCCCAAAGACCAGAATGTTATCATGGCCTTGAAGTGATAACATGGCCTTGAGAGCAGATTGTTTAGAAATGCTTGGTTCTATAATACCCTAGGACTGTCTAGAAGCAGTGTCTGGGAGCAAAAGCCCAATACACAAGTCTCTCTGAGGGATCTAGGGCCATTGGAGGTCATGATGCACCTTGTGGTTGAGAAAGGACTGAAGCAGGCCTTAGCTTGGGTTCACATGGTCAAGGATCCCTACTTGGGACACTTTGAAAACATCCTGATAGAGGCCCTGGGGAATGAGGGCTGAGTCCAAGGCTAGTTCTGAGTCAGGGGGATTATTGCTTTAGGCCGGACACAGTGGCTCATGCCTGTAATCCCAGCACTCTGGTGAGGCTGAGGTAGTGGATTGTTTGAGCTTAGGAGTTCTAGACCAGTATGAGTAAGAGGAGACCCCATCTCTACTAAAAATAGGAAAAAAACTAGCTGGACTTTGTGGCAGGTACCAATAATCCCAGCTTCCCAGCCACTCGGGAGGCTGAGGGAAGAGGATCACTTGAGCCCAAGAGTTTGAAGTTGCTGTTAGCTATGATGCCACAGCCCACCACCCAGGGCAACAGAGTGAAACTCTGTCTTCGGGGGATGGGGAAAGGAATTATTGCTCTAAAGGACTGGATTGCTGGTTATGCCTTTGACATTGGTTTTGCCTTTAAGTGACATTGTCTGACTTATCTGGTATAAGAGATTTCCTGGCAGGGCAGTTGGAAATTTTGGCAAATGATTCTTCTGCCTTCCAAATATAATTAGATAATTCAGAGATCAAAGCACAAGATAATCCATGTCTTCTTTCTGAGCTGCTCAAGACTGATGCAGTTAAGAACATCAGGAGATGGCTGGGGGGAAGTGGCTCATGCCTGTAATCCTAACTCTCTGTGAGGCCAAGGCAAGTGGATTATTTGAGCTCACAGGTTTGAGACCAGGCTGAGCCAGAGTGAAACCTCATATCTAAAAATAGCCAAGCATTGTGGTGGGCACCTGTAGTCCCAGCTACTTGGGAGGCTGAGGCAAGAGAATCGCTTGAACCCAAGAGTTTGAGGTTGCTGTGAGCTATGACACCATGGCACTCTACCAATGATGACAGGTGACAAAGTAAGACTCTGTCTAAAAAAAAAAAAAGGCTCCATGCCTGTAGCTCAGTAGCTAGGGCACCAGCCACTTATACTAGAGTTGGGAACTTTGAATCTAGCCCGGGCCTGCCAAACAACGACAACTAATACCGAAAAATAGCCAGGGATTGTGGCAGGCACCCATAGTCCCAGCTATTTGGGAGGCTAAGGCAAGAGAATTGCTTAAGCCCAAGAGTTGGAAGTTGCTGTGAGTTGTGACGCCACGGCACTACCCAGGACGACATAGTGAGACTGTGTCTCAAAAAATATATAAAAATTAAAAAAAAAGAATATTGGGGATTTTGACTCTTCTTATATGCCAACAGCTCCTTTTTCTCACATAGTAATTATATTCTGCCATGTTATATTTTTTGAATAATATTTATGGACTATTAGCCTCAAAGGAGGCAGATGACACAAATAGCATGCTTAGTTTGAAGTATAAGACCATTTCTGCGAGAAATTTGACCTTTTATCTCTTAAAGGGAAAATTTTTTAGCAAGAACCGTACTTGCTGGTTACTCTCCCTGTACGGGCACTCTTTCTTTCACTGTTTGGCTCTTACTTATTATCCTTTGGGGCTCAGCTTAATCTTACTTCCTCAAGAAAGCCCTTCGTGACACTCAAATTAATTTCAGCTTTTCCTTTTCTCCCCTCTTTTTTCAGTTTTTACTACAACTTGTCATTGTATATTCATTTCTTCTTTGTCTTTCTCTCTTACTAAGTTCACAAAGCTGTGGCGCCTAGGTCCTTTGTTCAACACTGCATGCTTCTTGGCAGAGTTCCTAGTGCCTAGTAAGATGTAGCGGTATGAACAATGGATATTAAGGAAAAGCATGATTCTAAGGTTCCAGCAGTTCTGTATTTTCTACCAGACTCTGGAGGCTCTTGCCTTAAGGAAGGGGCAGGACTGCTGCTGGCTTGAAACCCAAACCGCTGAGTCCACACTGGGCTGCTCCTCCCCACAGTCGTTTATTTCCATGGGTACTTAGAGGATCTGTGACTGATGGGGCAAGTGAGGATATACGTGCATGAATGTTTACGAAGGAAGAAAAGTCTTCAATAGATTTGCTTTCAGACTCCTACTAAATTAGTTCTGCAATCTGGTACCATGATTTTGGTCTCATATTTGCCTGTAAATATATTCCCTGCATGTCTCTTTTCTCTTTTTGGTATTGGACTGAATAATGTTTCTTCACTTCCTCATATGGCATTTACCATCGTATGAAAAGTGTTCTGTAATCGGCTGAGTTGCAGGGGGGTTAGTCTAAACCACAAGTAAAGCTGACTATCCATCATCTTAGCCTTTCAGCGTTGAATCTTCTGCATCTTAAGATGTCTGTAACACAAGTGCACTGTTGTCTGACTCTTTTACACTTGTACTCTTAGAATTCATCTTCTAACTTCAGAAGAATATGTTCATGTTCTTCATTAAAGATCATAGATACTAGAGTATGTACATATACAATACTTCTAACTAAAATCCCTCAACGGACCTGCCATGGTGGCTTACACCTGTAATCCTAGCACCCTGGGAGGCCCAGGTGGAAGGATCACTTCAAGTCAGGTCAGGAATTCAAGACCAGCCTGACCAATAGTGATACCCTATCTCTACTAAAAAAAGAAAAAATGAGCCATATATGGCACTGTGCATCTATAGTCCTAGCCTATAGTCCTACTTGAGAGGTCAAGGCAGGAGGATCACTGAGCCTATGAGTTTAAAGTTGCTGTGAACTGGGCTGACACCATGGCACTCCAGCCAGGGTGGTAGAGTGAGACTCAGTCTCCAAAAAAAAAAAAAAATTAATTAATTAATTAAAAAGACCCTCAACAGTAAAATATGATGTTCATGTTCATGGTATCTGTGCTTTTAGAACCTAAGAAAACGATACCAGGAAATAAATTCTCTACCTGCTTTCCTATTCTTTATTAAATCAGTCATACACATATTTTAGAAATAGAATTAAGTTTTATAGTATAAAATATACCTGATTCACAGTGAGGGCTGTGAAGGACCTGTACTGAGAATTATTTTCTTTGAAGGATATTACTATACTATATACTATTTTTATACTAGTACAAAAATGGGGAAAAAAGCGTTAGAGTAGGAAGCTCAGTAGGTGTTCCACAAAGGTCAAGAAAAGATTTTCACTAGAACAAGATTAGAATATAAAACTTTATTTTATCTTCTCAGGAGGAAAGGGGGGGTGAGAGAGTGAAAGAGAATGGGCAAAGAGAGCGCGGAAAGGGAGCAGGGAGATGGTGTGGCATTCCAAAGAAAGAAAGGAAGAATGCCTGCGGGGAGGCCAAGAGTGGCTGACCTTGAGTGGGGCAGAGAGGAGAAACAGCAGTCGTACCTAGCCCATTTCACAAGGTCCTGTGACTCCGGTTCTTCAGCTCTGCTCCCCCTGTCTTCTCAGCATCTACATGAGAAGCAGCTGTCTTGCTTGGAGGCAGACTCTTCTCATCCTGAGGCCTGAGACCTCAGGCCCAGTGTTCCTCGAGGGACATCTTGGGTACACTTGTGGCTATAAAACAAATTCTAAAAAGCAAGGAGCTGGTGATGTAAAGAGAAAGGATTACATTTCCTTTTTGTTTGCTGGGCTGCATTTGGGTGTTCTAAAAACAGCTCGCTAGGGTACTTACTAGCAAGAGAGGGCACAGATCAGAGAGAGAGCTTCTGAGTTCTAACCCTTACTAAAAAAAACCATGAGTTAATAATTTTTCTGTTATCTCACTATCAAGACCAACCATCCTTTCAAAAAGTGAGGTATGGAGAACTGGAAGGCCGACTGCCCTGTCGGTTGTTCTGTCAGTGATATTACCCTTATTCTTAATGGGATAAGGGAGAGGGGTCTTTTTGAAGACCTTAGTAAGAACTAGTAGAGAAAGACTGGGAATGGACAGGATGCTTGGTTCCAAGTACACATGGAAGAGTATCGATTCATTTCTGTGTCTTTGGTGTTTGGTATGAGGGACTTTGGGAAATGGGTCCTAATGTACCATGTTAGATGCTCACATCTACCATTCTGATCATCAAAGGTCATGTGTTCTTAGGAAGATTCTATACATTTTGTATACGGGGTCTGAAAATGAAGTTCATGGACTCATCCCAAAGTACTACATACCTCATTCTTGAACATCACTACCTTCACCTTCGAAGTGCTCCCCTTGGGAAGCTATGCACCAGCACCAGGGCCTAGTCCATCTTTCAAAACAATTTCAGAAATCCTTTTTCTGGAATGGACATCAAGTCTGTCATCCTATTATTCTTGAGGCCCTGAATGTCATCAAAATGTATTCTTTCCATATTACCTTCATCTTCAGGTAAAGAAATAAGCCAGTGGGGGCCGGATCAGGAGATTGGGAGAGTGTACCAATCCTGTTATTTGTCACTGGCTACAAACTCCTTCCCAGACGTGCCATGTGAGCAGGTGCAGTGCTATGATGCAAGAGCCACACCTTCCTCATGCCGAGATATTCAGTTAAGATTTTCCTGTTTCGCTACTGATGTTTACTTGGTCTGCTATGCTTCACACAGTCAGATGATGATTTTGATGCACAATTCGACGGATTTGTGCCATTTTTTCATTCTTTGGGCTCATTTGTTGCTGGCTGCCCTGACCTCTCTTCACCAGTGATGCTTTCTCTCCTTCACAAAATGAATGTTTAATTCATTGTACACTGCTGTTTTCTTCGTGGCATTATCCCCATAAACTTGGACTAACATGTCCCTGATTTTACTTCCTCTTGCCAAGTTTAACAAGACATTTACAAATGTTTGTTCATTGCTCTAGTTCAAGTTCTGACATTCTTGCCACGGCACACAAGCGGTGAGACACTGAAATACCAAGGTCATGAAACCTTACTGACCTGTTTGCACAATGCTGCCTACGCATGGTAAGCTCATGGTACCAAGCTTGCAAACTTCATCATCAGACCTCGTATTCTCAGAAGCCCTTACAATGGTGATTCTCAACCTTTTCTCTATCCTAGCATACCTAAAGAATATGGTACTGAAACAAATCATACTTATTTTCCCGTAAGTAATAGTGACTCATGAATGTGGTCAAATACTGCCTTAGAGAAAGAAGATGGTTGTACTAGAATTTATATAATTGAAAAAATACTGTCATCTCATTTGGAGAATACTCAAAGATCTAAAAATAGACTTGCCATTTGACCCTATAATTCCTTTACTGGGTATATACCCAGATGACCAAAAATTACAGAACAACAAAGATATCTGTACCAGATTGTTTAT